>VUQR01011647.1:18468-44554 GCA_015108515.1 Hemichromis elongatus
GAGATTCAAAGGGGAGGGGGGGGGGGGGGGGTGGTTAGCCTAGCATGAAGTCTGAGAGCAGGAAGAAAATTCTGGTCTGACTAAACCCAAAGGTCAAAAACATGTCTTCTATCAGAGCCACAGACCACTATCAGACCACAGCCCAGCTATGCAAATACTGCTTAAGATTTGTAGTGTGACAATCACAGTTTAAAAATTAACTCTTAAATGAAGTTACAATTTCTAGAGTCCTAAAAACTTGTGTTTCTATAAATGTAAAAATAAGGCAAGACCATAAAAAACACAATACATACCTGATGACAGCAGGCTGTTCACCATCTCTAAGAAAGCTGGGTGGACAAACTGATAGTCCTCTAATAGTAGAACCACCTGTTGGCCCTCCAGACCAGCCAGCTGCATCACCTGGTCACACAGTATCCACACAAATATATTATATAGTGCCACCAGCTGAGATTACAGAGTTTATGCTTAAATCTCTGCAAAGTGAGACATCTGTCAACATGGCTGTGATAATGGGTATAGATTTAGTGCATAAAAATCCACTAAAATGACAGAAATTTCTTTTATCAGTAATTATTCATTTTTAATGGTAATTATAGGTGTCACTCCATCTGAAAAAAACACACAAATGCTTGACAGGGAGTTCTTCGGAATAGGAAACGTATGGCCTGCAGGATTAGTGTGTAACGTGTGATTATCTCTAAGAGCATTTTGCAAATGCAATTTATTAAAGTATAACGTGAACCACATAAAGAGGTGAAATCTAATAAAGGAAATCCACTTACCGTCTTGAGATCACTGTTGAAATGCTTCAGGGTGTAACCACGGGAGATTTTGGGAGTAAATAACGTGTATCCATGCATGTGCGACACCAGGCACGTGGCTGTGTGCCGACCCACTCCGCTCCGCCCTGCCAAAAGCAGAGAGCCACCAGGTCTGCTTAGGACCCGATCTACCCTGGACACAAAGTCGCACACTTCCCAGAACAGGAGAAGATCCAGCTCTCTGTTATCTCGACTGTACAGCACCACTCCCTAGAGGGAGACGAGGAACAGGCACACAGGTGAATGAGGTACACAGCAGCAAACACAATAAAGTGAAACTAAGAAGACAAAGACAAAGAAACAGGAACACAGAGTGAGACATGTCGATGAAAACAGAAGCACAAAAACAGGAGTTTATAAATTTACCAAAGCAAAGTGGCAGTACCATTTTTTACATTTAAATTAGGTACAAAGTTTAAGCTTTTATCAGCAAAATTTCACACTAATGCAGATTATCCTGTCTAAAATGTTGTTAGTATACTGATGATTTACTGTATTAGCACATTTGCACGTAAGGACCATATCATTGTTGTAGCTAAGAAGAATAAAAGGGAAATCTCTACAGCTGCTGTATCACTGTGTGTAAACACATCTTTCTGTACATAGTTAATCCCACAAGTCTAACGACAGTCTCTTACTGCATACCTTCTGTATGACTTGTTTTAAATCAGCAGAGTCCAGGCGTCCCAGTTGTTTGCCATGAGGAGGCAGAGACTGGCCAGGAGTGATCACAGCCCCCTCAGACGCTCCCCATGTCACATAGAAACCGTCTGCAAACAGAGGAAATAACAGACTTTTAGGGGAAACGTTAAATTACGTGGAGGTTGTCTAAGAAATAATATAAGCACTGCATAGGCAGTGTTGTAATAGCAATCAACTATGTATGAAACATAGAGAGTGCATCCACCATCAGGGCTAAATGGCACATTTTGTCAGTTCAAAGAAAGTGATCTGAGTGAGTTTCAGTGCCATTTTTATGACCTCATTTCACAGGTTTCCAACACTGCTGTAAAGCACATTATTAAACACAATACATGGTATTCTTGCTACTAGCAGTAAGCTGGTTAAGTAAAGGCAGGGTCTGGGTTTATCTTTTACTCTAATCATTTTAATGTCACAGTGTCCAAAGTAAAGCTTGTGTACAACATGGACAACACTAGATCAATCAGTAAATAAGAAATACTTCTAGGCACTGAGTTCGCTCTCTTGACACACTGAAAGCAATCAAAGCAAATGAAAAAATATTAATAACTCAGATCATACCAGTTTATTATTCAAAACAGATCATTAACAGATATACTGCCACCAGTAAATCTATATTCAGAGCTGCCAAAAAGTGCTCTAATCAAGAACTGCTTTCATTCAGTAATATTGACATTAGCAGCTTAAAGGACTCAATCAGTAATAGTCTCTCATGCTCAGACTTAATATTGGGCTTATGAATTAGAAACAAAAGCACAGCCATCTCATACCAGTTATGTTATCTAGAGCATCAGAGCCCCAGTCCCCTCGTATGATGGAGGAGAGGATGTTATCAAAGGTGTGAAGGTCTTTGGAGGAAACTAGTCGGTCTCTGAAGAGCCTCCTGGCCTCGTATGCTACCACCTCCAACACGCTGTCTGTCACATTAGATTGAGCTAAAGGGAACAAGTGAGATACACACACATATTTGAATTAAGACTTAACAGAATAGATTAAAAAAAGAGCTGTACACATCTACACACATTAAGATTTATTGATTGATCAGAACCTGGAAATGACATTTAGCACATAGATTAATTTAAATATTTGGGTGACCTCATTACAGATCTGAGTTAAATTTATACATTAAAATATACAATGAGAATTTTAAAGTCTTTCTAAACCAGGCATTTAGTTATTTAGTTTCATAGTATTCACACTATTACTCGGGATTTAATATGAGTCAAAGGGCTGTTTTTGACAATGCTCAGTATGACAAAACCACCTCCATGGTTCACACATATGTAATAAATTTCCCCACGAAACAGCAGAGTTCTACTTGCTTTAAACTGGAGGGAGAAGCCAGATTTGTGGTCCCATAGAACATTGGTTTTGACAGTGCCTGGCACATTACACTGAAAATACTGAAAAGTGACAAACACAGGCACAGCTCTGTCTCTGGGGTTTTCCTCATAAATTGAATTTTACAAACCATTACAGGAACAAAAAACCTTTCAAATGTAAATTTTTAATGCATTTTTTAAATTTTTTTAGTTACAAAATCCACTTTATAATGATTCCGCCACCAGCAATAAGGCTAATAAATCCTCGCTTGTTTTGGTGTTTTGAGGCAAACCGTGATATTGATATTTGTTAATATGGACAATTAACAATATTGGATGTTTAATAAAAAAGCAATGACCACAAAAACAAACAAAAAGCAATTCTAATTTATAATTTGTACATTTCTGAGTACACACTAAACGGGCTCCACAAGCTGCATCCATCTAAAACTTGTCAGTGCTCTCTTGTGGATACTCTGCATAACGGCAACAGATGTTTCTAAACGGCCTCAAAGATATGTTGTTTTGGCATTTTTACACTGACGTTTTATGAAATTGTAAAAGTGATATGTCAGCATCTGTGACAGTATCCAGTATCAACTCATCACCTCTAAAACACATCAAATAAAACTAGGAAACACAGATAGCACTGCCTAAAGGACTGTATTCAAGCTCAAATTCACCGCAGGCACAAGAAAAAATATAAAGAAGGTTTGTTTTTTTTTACATACCAAAAAGAAGGTAAGCAGCAAACCGGGTAGAACATTCAGAAAGAAAGAAAGAAAGTTAAAACTGATGAGGACAGGAAAAGGGAAGTTTCTCTGCTGACGTGTTTAATTAAAATAAATGATTGGACTCACTATCACAGCAGGAACACATTGCAGAAGGAGAAAAAGAGTGACAGAAGGAGAGATGAAAGGACAGCAAAGGGAGAGGATGATGAAAGAGTAAGAGACAGACGAGTGGCAGAAAGGAATTGGGGAAAGAGAGAGGAGAGGAATCAGAGAGAGGCCGACAGAAAGAAGAAAAAGGTCAGAGACGGAAACGGTGGCTCTGAGCAGAAAGAATACCGACAAGTAACAAACTCATGTGATGCTGGTTTTTTTTTTTTATTATTCTGGCATTAAAATGGAATTATTAATGTTACTCAGCAATATGAATAAACTAAGAAACAGTAGAAAATCAATGGGTCATTAAAATCAACCTTCTGTTTTTCTATTTGTAGTGACTAGTGCCTCAAAATAGTCCCCACATTACAAAAGTAAAAAAAAGGGCCAGTTTTGTTTTTTTTGCATGTTTTTAACTTAGAGAAGGCTGATCCGTGTTATTTGAAAAATCTCAACCTCATAAATCTTACCCTGTGTGCTAAAACACATACATATTTATATGTATCCATTCTTAATTTGATTTTTGTTACCTGCAGTGAGGTCATATCGCAGCAGGCTGAGAACCCATTCTGTGAGAATACAAGGTGTAAACACATAGTGGCTGTGGTCATCCACTGTGAACTTGGCTTTTACCTAACAGGAAAGAAGAAAATACAGAAAGGGGATATTATACACACTCATCAGATACTTTATTAGGTATACACAATCAACTGATTGTTAACACAAAAAAACACATGGCAGCAACTCAGTGCATTTAGGCATGGACTGAACTTCATACTAAGCATCAGAACAGGGAGGAAAAATTACCTAATTCTCATAGCACGGATCTATCATTTTTTGTATTAATGGTAGTCGTGTAATGATGTGGGGGATATTTTCTTTGTTGACAATAAACACCCCTTTATGACCACAATCAATGTATGTATCTTCTGATGGCTGCTTTCAGCAGGATAAAGCACATGTCACAAAGCTCAAATCATATCAAACTGGTTTCTTGAACATCACAATGAGGTCACTGTACTCAAATGACCTCCACAGTCACCAAATATCAATCCAGTAGAGCACCTTTGGGATGAAGCGGAACAGGAAATCTGCATCATGGATGTGCAGCAGAAAAATCTGCAGCACCTGTGTGATGCTATCACGTCAATATGGACCAAAATCCTCCAGCACTATTTAAATCTGTTACAATAGGAATTAAGGTAGTTCTGAAGGCAAAGCTTATGCAACTGTGTTCATAATAAAGTAAATATGTGTAGGATATAGATAAAAACCCTTTTCATTACACATTTCTATCTACCTCAAACTAGATATGCAAAAAGATGACATGATAAAAAAAAGCACCTGAATTTCCACAGCTATCACTACGCTGCATTTATAATCCTAATAATCCAAATGCATGAAGAGCAATATCAAAATAGCAACAGAACAAACATTCCCCCCCCCCAAGTGCGTACAAAAATGCATAATTACTTGAAAATGTCACAATTACTGAGGATATCTGACATTTGTGGCTGCAATAAAACATAATAATAAGAAGCTCCTATGGAGGTGAATAACAACACAACACTTTTCTTTTAACTGATATTTTCTAACATCATGAAAGCAAAATCTCAGCATTCATGTGGAAACATTTCTGATTGTCAAGTTATCTTATGCACAAGAGTCTACAATGTAATGTCTGTACCTGTTATAAAACTGGCATGAATTATGTGAAAACCTAATGTGCTTTTGAAAAGACTGAGAACTTGGCTAATACTCATTGGTTAAAAATAGATATCTGTGAATATACAAGGACTTGGACAGTGCGATTATGCATCACATAGAGACTGTTTTAATCTGGAATTACTCAGATTTCATTGTGCCTTCTTTATGCTGTTTGTATCTCAGGAAAAGTATGTTTTTACAAATCTAGTTATAAACTTGAATGAACACCCTGTGAACTGCAATACCTGTTCATAGAGCTGCACAAGAGAGCCAGCCAGCTGGTGTGTTTTCCCTGTGCTGGCCCAGGCTGCCTGGCTGCCCAGGCTGTGCTGGAGAACTGGCTGCAGGTAAGCTGAGTAGATAGTCTGCAGCTGCTCCCTGTCTGGATAGCTAAAGTCAGGCAGAGTAAACAGTGGATAATAAGAATGAATCAGTGTCAAGTTTGAAGGAGCCCAAGCAGAGAAAGAGAAAGAGATGAAATAATGACAAAGTGCTGTTTTACTGGTATTTACTTATTGTACTTACTCTATTGTGCAGATGCGTGCTATAGAAGAGAAGCGGGTTGTGAGCGAATGGGTCCCGACAGCACCCCCTGTGGACATGGAGGCCACCACCTGTATGTTCTCAAGACTGACCCACTCCAGATTTTCATCATAGAACCCCTTATAGGTCAAAACCTGAAAGAAAGGATAATATATTGTGATGCTTGCTGGTGTGACATGAAACAGTGTTAAAGTCTATGTTTCTGAGAGTGCCCACTTGTATCAAACTGTTTCCAACACATCCAGCCATTGACTGACTTTTTAATTCATCTGTCTTTTTTACCTGCTGGAGGAAGGCAGTGAGGTTGCTGGTCCCCCATTTGTCCGGTCTGGGTAGGTTGATGTCTTTTAAATAAAGGACTAAGTTCTCACAGTCCTTGGGTCTGAACACTCGACCAGTGTTAGAGCTGAGCAACAGGCACGTCTGGCTCAGTTTCTGTAGGACATGGCGTGATGATGTCTGGGCGCTGCAGTGAACCACAGCAACTTGGGTGGAATGCAGCCGAGAGAAGGCGTAGCGCAGGAGCATGCTGAACAGAGCGAACAGAATAAGGTCAAGAAACACACAAGAACTCAAAGTACGTGAAGTGAGACATGAGCTCAGAGGATAGCAACATTTTATCCATATGCGTAAATGTTTTACATGTTTCAGTTTCACCCATTTTTAAGCTGATCTAAAGACAGCAAGAAAGGATGAGAAGAGGAAATCTATGTTAGTGCCACGTTAAACAAAAAAAAAAGCCTTTTGGGACTTCAAGAAAATTCCTTGTCTTTGAGTTAAAAGGCAAATCAAAGCAAGTGAATATGACGTGTTCATGGGCATGCACTGTCATTATCAGAAAATCTGTACTTTTATCAGAAGAGGTTGACAAAATCCTGCACTGGCAATTTATACTGGTAATGTTTCAGACAATGTGAAGCAAGGCATGGGGATGAGAAAAGAAAAGACTGAAAGCTACGCAAGTGGAGTGTAAAAGGCAAACTGAGTGACCCTTTACCCAGCTATACCCAAGGACACAATTACTTGTGGGGCGGTTCAGAACTTGATGTGTACACGTACACAATCCCAAGCCCAAACAGCACTCACACATACACACCCACAGATTTTATCTTTATTCTGAGCTTTCTTGTGCCTTTGCAAGAAAGGTCGAGTCTTGAATAAAAGCAGCTTTGATTTCACTGTTGATTATGTGATTGTGTCATTCTGAGTATTCATATCTGAGTGCCTCTGTCTCAAAAACCACACTGCACACTCTGGCCTCACCAGTGATTTTGATACTAGAAGGCTAACATGATGAGAGAATAAAATAATCCCTTTGTGAATTGCTTCCACAGAATGCCATTTGATATTAGGTCAGGATAATGTAAGGTAATGTAACAGTTATTCAGCAGTCATGGCTTTGTGAAGGGCTAAATGGTTTTTAATGTGTTTTTGTGTATGGATCCAGAAGTAATTACCCCTTTCCACAACCCTCTGGCCCTACGACCATGAAGGGCTGCCTGTGCTGTGTGGTGAGCCAAGGAGAGAAACCCTGCAGACCTCTCTGCATGCCTGGAGTCTCAATCACAGGTAGCATGTGAGTATGAGAGAACTGCTCCAGCGTGAGACCCTCAGGACGCTGGAATGTGTAGCTTGCTAGATGACCACTGTCAGAGTTATAGTAGGTATCTAGTGGTTTTCTGGGGTCCGGTGGGCTTTCCCTGGCCCAGCTCAGCAACTACAGGAGTGACAAAAAGACATAAAGACAAACATTACTGATAATCCATCCTTATAATTTGCACCAGATACAATTAAGACATGGATACAATTTAAATCCAAATATAAAACTTTACTTGAAGTCATTCTCTATTGATACCAAAAGAAAATGAGGTCCTCACCTCTTTGGCAAACTCCTGTCGTGTTTTGAGGTTGAGGTTTCCTCCCATACCTCTCAGTAAACCAACGATGAACTGGCCCCTCTCCTTCACAGCATTGAGGTGAGACAGACAATTGAACACTGTACCCACTAAACTAGTTTCCACCACAAAGTCATTCTGATGAGGAGAGAGAAAGAATGGCATATAGACACAAGAATCAAAGATTTATAAAGATTTTCAAATAAACTGGTTGAGCACAAGAAAAATCCTGTCTGTAAGGATGTAAATTAGAGGGATATAATAAATGGATCTGTTCATTGAGCTGAAAGGTCACGAGTTATTTCAGTTACTTGATTGCACTTTCAATTTGTTATCGGTTTAATAAATATCATGATAAATGAATGAATTTAACTGTTTAAAGTCTTAACACAAGCATAAAAAGACTAGTGCTCAGTGCATTCACACACATGACACCACTGGTTCAGGTTCCAAACAAACGATGTGTTTAACACGAACTGTGTAGCAGTTGGATGCTGACCTGCTTGAGGGCCCAGTCCAGAGATCTTTGGAAATAATCACCCAGCCAGTTTTCAAGATTACTGCGACACTCTTCTGGCTGACCCTTTAACCACGACTTCACCAAGGCACCCACATCAATGTCCTCATCGCTTTAGATATCAGAAAATAAAATGCCAATAAGACAAAATGTGAAAAGCTGGAATTTGGTAGAAATAAATGCTCTCTCTCTGTCTCTCTGCACAGGCTGACTGACCTGAGAAAGATCATGCCCATGCGGGATATGGTAGCTGGTGAGGCACAGCTGAGGTCATGAGTCTCAAACAGGAAGTTAACATTAGGTCCAAACTGGATGCGTTCACCACTGGGCATGGTTAACAGCCGATTATCATCAAGGACAGAGTTCAGACTCTCAATCCACTCAGGGTCGATGTCGCCATCACACACGATCCAGGAGTTCACCTCTAGAAAAAAGAAATATACATGAATATGTTTACAACGCACGTATACAGGACCGTTCTCACGGTACAGGGTGTATCACTAAGAATCATCTGATCTCAAAAGTTTTACATACAAAACTCGTTTACAAGTGCTTAACGTTGCAGAATTATACCACTTTGAAATTGGATGATTCTTTTTGGTACACAGGCCAGTTCCACCTTCACTGCTCTGTGCTTCACTGAATGAAGACTATATATAAAAGTTGGCATAGTCTCTACATCTTCAAAATCAAGCCAGTGCACTGCATTTTATACAGATTCTTTCATATATATATGATAAGGTCATGCTTTGAATCATCAGTTTAAGGTCATAATAAATACATATAGGTATGTACATATAAACTTCACATGAATCTTATAAAAAATTTTCACAATTCGAGTGACATAGGCGATGATTGGCAGTACTACAGTACGACATGCAGTGTGCTGGGTTTCTTATTCAGATGGTGACAAACCAGTAAAGATGTGTCCCTCTCTTATTACCTTGGGATTCTTTGACCACGTTCCTGGCACTGTGAGTGAGGACGCCATCAGACCACTCTCTGGTGTCCATGTCTATATGTCCCAGTAACTGCTGTCTGGGCATGGCCTTAGGATTCATTGTGTACTGCTTCACCTACCAAAAACAAACAAAAAAAAAGAATCAGCAAGACAATCAGGGCAGAATTTCTTTAATTTTAAAAATGCCACTTTTTATAATCCTTTATATGCTAAATAACACTGGAACTCAGACTGTGTATAATGTAATTTTTGTTTAGAGGACTTACATTACATTATCACTTTTTCCAGTTACAGCATTAAATGAAGTACTGTATACAGTATGCAGTGGGGCGGTTCTCCCTCTACTCACCACTTTTCCTGTCTTGCTGAGAGCCGCCCTGAGCATCCTCCACAGTGTGGACTTGCCTGCTCCGCTTGGCCCGACAACAACTACGCCCATGCGTTGTCTAAGCTGTTCATTTAGCTCCAACGCCTTCTTTAGCTGTAAATGACATGATTTACTCCATTTAACTATCTCTGATTTCAGTTCAAATTATGTTTATTAGAATTCTTCATAAACACACCTGGCTGGGGATAAGTTCCAGCTGTGCCTCCTTATAAACTTGTTCCAGTGCACGCGTTAGTATCTGGTCCTCCACGTCAGTGAAATCAACCCCAGAGAAGACATCTCTCACCAGAGCATCAAACCGAGAGCTATCGGCAAAAGTCAGCTTGGACATTGTGTTCAGTCTTAAGGCTTGCACTACCAGATTACTCTCTTCAACTGCAAATAGATGAAAGAAATTAATTTAAATTTAATTTCAATACAAAACAGGGATAAGCATTAAAAAAACACTTCAATAAGAGTATGGTTAAAAATATGAAACAACTATAAATTGTGAAACAGGCTAATATGCAAAAAGAAAAGAAAGAAAATAGGAAATGATATAAAAACAAGGTGAGGAAAGTTTAGTAGTGGTTTGCTCTTCCAAATGTCCCCAGTGAAAACTGTGCTAATTATCAAAACTTGTCACGATTTAAGAGACTGTCAATACTTTTGATCTCGTTTCTTTCTGCAGAGAAGTGCACTTGGCCAGACTACATACAGAGACAAACACAAGGAAAAACCTCAGGGACTCATCGACAGGCAAGAGGTTCACACGATGTGTCTGTGAATCTGTGTGTTAGTGTGATAAAAGGTGGGTGGTGGAGGAAGAGAAAGATTTAAAGAAAAGAATGACAGAATCAAGAAAAGGGTGAGTAAAACCAAGCTAGAAGTGGGGGAGGTTATTAAAAACAAGAGGCAAGAAGGGGACTTTGGGGTGAGAAAAAGAGGGCAGCGAGTGAGAACGAGTGGGACGAGAGCATCGACAGCCAGGTATCAGAGAAAGAGAGCGCTAACAAGAGGTCAGAGGAGGGCGCAGAAGCTGCAGACGAAATACTGAAGAGGTAAACAACAACACTCAAAGTGTTTTGGGGATGACAGAATAAAGAAGGACAAAAGTACAGACGAGTGAAGAACCCGAGGGGAGAAAAGTTTTTAGGGAAAGCGTTTGAGCTAAACGTCAATTCGTGGCATGTCCGTAGTAGAGGATTTAGAGGGCAAGCAGAGCATGTGCACAGAGGAAAAAGCTGGACAATATCTGGCTGCATTCAATAGATATCCACACAAACACTAAGCCAAACGCTTTCATTGTATCTCTGTTGAGCATAGGATAAGCATCTCTAGACCAGTCAAATTTTTAACTGTAACCTTATCCTCTGATCCTTTTCATCAACTCAACAACTTTCTGTCCCTCAGGTTCAAAGGTTGCTATCAGTATAGCCATTTCAGCACTTCCAAAAAGTAGATTTTAAACTAGACTCAGAAAAGCTGGCACTTTTTTTATTATCAGAGACTGTGTAGAGATTTCTGTTACAGCTTTATCTACTTCTGAGGCGGATGAGAAAGTTAAAAAGTCTGAAAAGGCTGAAACTTTGACAGGTTTACTTGTGGATTCTTTTTCAATAACCCCAATGAGCCAAATATGTCAGTCTTAAAACAATCAGATGATATTAAAAGCGTGGCTTGGGTGATACATGACAGCACAGTTATACTTCCCGTCTCTAATAAACACGATGGACTGAATGATAGATTTTTTTAACATCTATCCATCCATCCTCTTTTGCTTATATGAAGTCATGTTGCCGTGGCAGCAGACTAACCATGATATTCCAGATATACATACAGGAAATATCATTTCTCCTGCAGGTTCTGGGTGTACATCGCGGTTAGTGTAAAGAACTGACATTTTTTTAAAAACTGATGACCTGCACTCTGTTCCTGATATATACCATGAGAAGATATGATATCCCAAACTATCGGTGTTCTCCTTCAAGGAACAGAAGTTGTAGACGTTGATGTCTTGAACACAACAGTGGACTTTCACATAATTTACAGTCTATGTCTTTAAAATAAAACCCCTTTATGCAGGTAAAACATTTAAATGAAAGGTTAAGTGGAAAACTTGATGAAAAGAATAAAAATAAATAAATAAATACTTTTTTCTTCAAAAACTCTACCCAGGGGAAGACTCTTCTGGCAACAAGAAGTTGGATGCTCGATGTTGTTTCTAATTATGCCTCTTTTTCTTAAATACTATATATCACTGTAACTCATCTGTAGTACTGGAATAAACAATGTGTAAATGGACTAAACAAATATGCAGCCCATAATTTTCAGACTTGTAGTCTCAATCAGTGTTGACTCAAGTGGCTTATCAGATTATGTGCAGCTCCCTCTTAAGTAAAGATTTCATTATCACCCCAGCAAATGATTTCCACGGTTTAGCACAACTTCTGCTTCAGACAGAAAGAAACCATTAATCAAATCATCAGCTGGTGCTCTGCATTTTTAACCATTATTGTTGTGTAACTGTAAACACAGGGAGAACACAGCAAATTTTATAAAAATCCCAGTACTGTGGATTGTTAAAATGTATTTAAGCTAATCTCTGATGAAAAATATTTTAGCCACAAATGCTTTAATCATTTGTACTTGGTGCAGAGTTTGACTTTGAGTCAAAGTTTTAACCATTTCCTTCTAACTTTCTTTTCAAAATATATTTTTAGGCTTTTTAGCCTTTGTTATGATGTGACAGGCTGAGAGGTTGGGGAGAGCAGGGGGAAGGCATGCAGCAACTGGCCCGGTTTCAAAATCAAACCCAGGTCTCTGGAATAACCTTGTGGCATCTGAGTTTTCTGCTCAACCCAGTGAGTTATACTGGCACCCCCTCCAAACTTTCTTGACACAATATTGGAGAAGGAAAAATGCCTCACAGAAATATTCTATATTAAAAAAAAAGGAAAAAGAAAAAGAAAAAAAAAAAGGAAAAACACCCAGAGGGGGTCTTACTCTTTTCTTTGTCACGATTCCTTCTCTGTTGCTGCAGGAGACCGCCACAGGCCTTCAGCACTGTCTTCAGAGCTCGCAAACCCCAGTCATAGTGTTGCTGAGGAGTCAACAACTCTCTGGAGAAGGAAATAAAGGCACATTTTTACACATCACATACACTCAGTTGGCGGTAGCATTGTTTGTAACAGTCGTGGGAGGCAGGAAGGGTAATTTATACACAAAAATCAAGAATACTATTAATGCTAAAACGTAAAGTCGATGTTATGACATCACCTGAAACAAAAAAATCACACACAACACAAGTATACAGCTACACAGGTGAAGCACGTCGCATGTCAATTTTACGCTAATCCAAACCAAAAATGTCTTAATACTACCTTGCCAGGTTGAAGATTGCTATCAGTTTGCGTCCCAGTATTTCTCCATTTTTGAAGCCCTCGGAGTAGAGGATGACTTCAGCAATGAGCTCATTGTCTGGCCGGCTCATGGCCACAGGCCTGAACAGCTGCTTTAGGTTGTCAGGAAGTTTCTGTCTGCCTCCATAGCCTTTTCCTGCTGGGTTTAATGTGATGAAGACTCCAGAGTTAGGGTCCAATTCCACCTAGAGGATGAAGAAAGGAAGGACACGTTCTTCCTAATATTATGATGCGTTTTAAACTGGCATAAGCAGAGTTTATCCAGTTCCTTCTTGAATTATGACAAAACCAATTTTTACACCATCAATGAATAAATACATTATTAACCGAATTTACTGAAAGACAGTGAACAAAATAAAAAAAAAAAAAACTGTATATCATGAGAAAGCGGCATAAATTACTGCGGTGGGCATGAAAAATCAGAATGAGCTGATGTTCAGCATTATTGTTCTTGTCTGTATTCGTTTATTTTCTGACCTCCTTCCCCAGCAGGTCGCATGTGTTCTTATGGTGTTTGAGGGAGTCTTGAATGGCCTGAATCTGCATGGAAACTGCAGACAGTACTGCTTCCTCTAAACGGTTAAACTCGTCAAAGCAGCCCCACGCTCCACACTTCACCAACCCCACAAAGATCCGTCCCATTGACTTCACATCGATACCCTAGAAAACAGACCAAAAAAGAAAACAGACCTTGTTATTTGCACTCAATTTGCAATTCTGCTTTATTTGTGCATGTGTGTGGGCTAATCTAAAGGTTAGTGTATGTGTGTGTCTACTACTGCACATATGTGATTCATGGATATATTGTATCCACATGTGTTTAGTTGTAGCTTTCATTTTGCATGTTTTTTGCTTTCAAAATTACGGTTTTCACATAAGCATCTATATACCTCGTCACAGTTGAACACCAGCACTTGACGTCCAAACAGCCCTCCTAAGGCTTTGACGGACTCCGTCTTGCCTGTGCCGGCCGGCCCGTAAGGGTTCCCCCCAAGTCCCATCTTCATTGCCTGGGTCAGAGTCAGGTAGCATTTATCAGTCAGTGGAGTGTGCACCAGCTTAGCCGCATTCCCCTGGGAGGCAGAAATGGATAAGATAGAGAAGAAAATTAGTAATAAAGACAGCTAAGGAAAGTGATGGTGGCCAGACTGCATCGGAGATAGGGGTGAAGGTGCATGACAGAGACTGAAAGAAGCTCGTCAGAAAATAAAGGAAATTAAATGAATGGAAAAGGAAAGACATGCCTATTCTTGCCTATTACTCAGTTGTACATAGCACTTGTATTTGTATTCAATTTTGTTGTATTGTATATAGTATTTTATTTTATTCTATTCCATTCTGTGCAATATCTTATTCTTCCTACTGCTGTAACGATACAAATTTTCCACCTGTGGGACTAATACAGGTCATCTTTATCTTTATGACAAATGAATGATAGACAGACAAAAAAAAGATAAGTAAGCAGGAGTGTGGATGTGGTTGTAGAGGGAAAATGCAAGAAGGTACTGTATTACAACTGCTCCTTATCCCTGCATAAACAGTGCCCCCAAAAGGTTAAAAAAAAGAGGTTCAAATACACTGATCAACACCTACACAACAGCTTTCATCAGCGGGATACTGCAGCCTGCCTCACTGCAGAAACTGTTTAACAGTAGCTTGAGATCAAGGTGATCCAGCCCCCAGTCGCCTACCTGTAGTGCGATTATTACTAATATAAGCTGGGATTAGGAAAACGTATGCGTTCCTAATACTACCTTACCTGGGTCATACTGAAAGTAGCTACAGAATAAACAAAGTGTTATAGGGCTTAACCTGAATACTACACTTTTGGCAAATTTTGGCTAGATTTAGATATTTTATCTTGTTTTGAGTTACTCATGAATTAATAGAATAATTTTTGCTATGGTTATAAAATTAGACCTGATGTCAGTCATTTATCATCTGTAATAATAGACCAATAACAGATGGCGCAGCTTGCTGTTGAAAATGTCTGCTGCTTTCCTTCCTTGCAAGTCAATGTGCTGTAAAAATAAATGCTAAGAAAGCAGATTTAATTTCCTCTGGTTTAATATTCTTAATTAGCAAAACAAAATGTCAAGTAAAGATTAACTGGTGCTGGAAACATCACTGAATGTTTCAGAGTGTTCAGTTTGTGTAATTGAAAAGAGGAAAGCATACACAACACATATGCGCTATATCACCTGGTATTCATAGGTATAGCTGAACTGTGCATCCACCATATGTATGTGGCAGCATTTGTCCGGCCCCATGTAGAACCGAAGCTGCTTCTTCCAGGCCCAGGCATCAGTAGTGGTAACTCCTGCCTGGTTAAGTTGCTTCACCACACTGATGTTATGGATAATATCCAGGATCAACGCCTTTAGCTTCGACTGCAGGACACTGGACTCTGTACAAGGAGACATGCATAAGTGGCAGAACTTTAAAGGTGCACAAATAACACATTTAAGACATAAAAGAGCATTATCTCTGTAAATGCAAGGTGCTTGATTTAACCACGCCAGGAAATAGTTGATATTTGTTACAATAGTGTAAATAAACAAAGGTGTGGAAATAATAAATTCTGAAATAAACAATATGATAAATATATCTGGATTTTTTGAGTATGACTCAGACAACACATTTAAACAAAGTTAAGACACTGAAACCAGTGCTGCATTACCTCTTCAGTTTATCACTGTTCAAGTGTTATTGGACTGATTAGACCAGCAGCTGTAATCCTGAATTTTACATTCTTGCTTGATATGGATTTCTCTCTTTTTGTTTTGGTAAAGTGGTGATCGTTCCAAATGGGAGTCAGTTCTTGACTGCAGGAGAACCAAGCTGTTATAATTTGTATTAAAAAATAGCATTTGAGCTTATCTGAAATGAGAAAGGCCCTTTCCCCCAAAACACATCCCCTGGAAAAGAGTAAATGTTCTTTTAAAGAGCAAATAAACCCTGTATATATCATTCAGTATTAACAGGGCCTTTCAGTATGGGCAAGTTGGCCGTGCCCTGTGCACTACTGCGCACTGATACCATTGAGGATGGTGGCTTTTGTACTGTGTGCTTACAACAAGTTGAGTTATGGCCAATCTGTCTAGCCTGGAGGATTTCTAAGAAGAGTTTAAAATTTTGACCTGCCAGACCATGGGAATATTTTCTGCTTTCCCTCAGTCCAAAAAAAGGCCCAGAGAGAGCACTGGTACTTCTGTGTGTGTTTATATGTGTATTTTTATGTGCACCTGATTATATACTGTACTGTTCTATACTATACACTGTATGTGATGAAAATGAGCAGTGTCACAGTAAGAAAAAAAAGAAAAAATGGCAATATGTATAGTTATTATATAATTATAATTCTAGGAAAAAAACGTTCTTTTTACTGCCCAGCAACCCCCCCAAATCTATTATGGCTTACACTCCTTTCTACTATAACTCTGAAACTGAGAATTACCACTTCAAAGCCACCTTTTATGCATCTTCTTTTATAGTCTTGTTGACATGTATGTGTCAATAGTGTCAGCCTAGCTAGAGATGCATACAAATTACTTCGGCAAATGTATGCCAAATGTATCCTGCCTTGCGTCACCAACAAATGGCTCCCGACTTCCCGTGGAGCTTATGAACATTTTAGGCAGACTGGGTAATTAGATTGTCGTTCTTTCCATTACTTTTGCTGCTGTAATCGGCACTTTATAGCCACTTGAGACACACCGGTGTTAAAAGAAAGCGTATCACATAGGAATTTTACCCTTTTTAACCCTTTTTCACAACAGTGTCCTGCATCCATCACTCCATCTCAATATGAATCATAAACGAGCAAAGGTAAGACATTATTAGTTAAGTTAAAACTAATGAGCGACACGACCACTCAAAATAGTCCAAAATGAGCCTTTGCAGCCTTTACACTGGTTTAGTCATAATATAATTTCCAGCTATCAAAAGCCCCCAATTTGATACACTTTGTCATTTTCAGAAGAAAACAAAATAAAAACTTCCCCAGGCACCATCTTGACACAAGCAGTGAATTACTCCAAAGCCTTCCTTTTTTTTCTTCTTTAACAGCTAAAAGAAATAGCACTTGCAATATTACAGTACATCAGCACCTCAGCGTGTCAGTCCCATCTAATGAAATCTCTAAGAGACAATGCCATATATTTTGGTTATTTACACAGAAGCCAGTAATTTAATAATGTGTGATCAAGGCAATAACTGCTACAGGCATAAATGGAAAAGGTGAGCATGTAAAACATTCACAGAATGAACCGTATTATCTGTAAGCATACAATATCTCCGTATAATATAATCCAGTGCTGTAGTAAAATAAAAGGTATTCTACAACTGAGTAAAAACGCCTAGAAGCGAATTTCGCTCACTCGCTGAAGTTAAGCATGAAGAAAATGACAGAGGAGATTTGGAATTTGACCATTTCCCAGAACGCCAATGTCCTGTGAAATGTCGGTACTGCTGGGGCTTTTCATCTCATGAATGAGTAACTTATTTAAATCTAAATGTAAAGCAAATTTGAGTTCTGAGGCTTTATGCTTTATGCAGCCATATATTCATCCCCAGGTCATTAAATTCGCCTGTCACTTATGTTGCCTACAGCTTTAAAGGGTACTACTGCCCCTTTGCAGCTTCCTAAGAGACTATGAGAGATACACTCATTTGGAATTAATTTCCTACTCATCTCAATCTCTCGACAGATTCAATCCAGCCTAAGATTTGGATATGATGTAGATTAAGTACACATATTCATTAGTAATTGTTTATCTGGACTCTCACAGAAAGGTCAAAAACTAAAATAAAGGTTGTGAAATTTGTTGTAGAAATAACGAAAGAGAGAAAGAAAATAACACCTCTGTGAGGCAAAGACGTGAATATTTTAAGACCTCGGGAAAAAACATTGCATAGTTCCTGTTTATCACAACGTCTTCTGTCTTTCTGCGTATTACCCTTATGTCAGAAATCCTAACCAGTCAATATTGGCAATGTTAATTGCCAATATGGCCACTAGGGGTCATGGGACTCCAGTCAAGTAGCCCTGCTATTATATGTCATTTATGTAAACTTGTATCACTTTATATGTAAACTGTTAAAGGCAGCGTCTGTTTAGCTGACTACTTGCATTAAAGGAAGCGTGTATTTATCCAAATTTAAATAAACAGATCTGAACACGGTGGCATGGCGGTTAGCACTGTTGCCTCAAAACAGTAAGATGGTCCTGGATCTGGCCGAGGCCTTTCTATGTGGAGTTTGCTTGTTCTTCCCGTGTCTGTGTTGGTTCTGTCTGGATACTCTGGCTTCCTCAAGCAATCCAAACACACACATGTTAGTAGGGTTAGGTTATTGGCTCTAATTGGCTTTAGATGTGAATGTGAGTGTGAATGGTTGTCTGTCTCTCTGTTTTAGCCCTGTGACAGACTGGCGACCTGTCTAGCTTGTACCCCAACTCTCACCCTGGGATGGGAGATAAAGTCAGAGAGGCGAGGCTGAGACTGTTTTGGACATGTGCAGGAGAGAGATAGTGGATATATTGGGCAAAGGATGTTGAAGACAGAGCTACCACGGATATAGTAAAGGAAGACCTGAAAAAGGTGTGTGTGACAAAAGAAGATGCTAGGGATAGGGTGAGATGATTTGTTGTGGAGTGGAAATAAGAAGAATAAGAAAGAAAAAGCTACAGCTTGCACTTTTTAATTCAGCTCGATAACTGGTTGTAATAATCACACATTTAATGTTTATTCATTAATGTTGGTCACAAATTGCTTTTATCTAAGTTTTTTGGGTTTTTTTTATCCTTGTACACACACACTGGGCCCAAGCTAAATAATGTGAAACAAAATCTATATCATTAGTACAGAATTTCACGTACTTCAGGGAAACGGTACACCGGTCTGAATGGACACACATACTTTATCTTCCCTACCTGTGTTATCAGAGCTGGTGTCCACTGTGGTATAAGCTTCTAATTTGCTGTTAAGCTCCAACTCCAACTGATGCAAATTTTGTTCTTTTATAGCTCTTTCCACATCTTCAGTAAATTGGATTTGCTCAGCCAGACACAGGATCTACACACAAAAATGAAACATTGTTTAATGCTTTGGGGGGAAAAAAATATTTTTTTAACATCAGAAGCTTTAAAGAATATTTTTAAAAAGCAGTTGTATAAAAGAGGGCGTGCACCTGTGATGGATAACGAGACGGGTCCACTTCCCCTTTCTTTGCTGCTGACACACATTCATACAGCAAGTGCTTCAGGGTTTCCTTCATTTCCACAGACAGCTCATTTAACCACACCTGGAAAGGTAAGAAAACTGTTTATGCAGAACCACAAAGGAAGTTTCAAAGAAGGAGTGTGTAAAACTTTAAAATGAATACAGTGTGTGTGGCTTTGAATACATTTTAAGAAAGGATAAACACGCTACAAGTACCTTCTTAAACATCCGACAATGAATAAACTATCTATCCATCTATTTACATTCACAGCTTTACCTCCACAAGGCTGGAAATGCGTACAACATTTCTGAGTGGCACAATTTCTCCCTCCAAAGAGCACATGGCGACAATGAGCTGGCATTGCCCATCAAACACAACACTGTGGATGCCTGCACAGGGAATATATATGCAGACTACCTTCACAATCCAATACAACCGCTATGATTCAAGCAATATGAACAAATATAACAAAAGGGGCAAAACAGGCAAAAGACAGTCTTCAATAACAGAATGTAAGAAAAACACATTTCTCTGACCTGCAAAGAGTTTTTTTAGGTGTGACTGGATGACACTAGGGTTGGTTGCCTGCCCAAGAATTTCCAACAGATCATCATCTCCAATGAAATAGAAGCGTGGGAAGGCAGACCGCTTCTCCTGCGATGCAGACACAAAACCACATTTAGGTAGTGGTGATATTTGAAACTCATGTGAAAAAAAGCAAATGTCTTTCCACACATGGCATATTCACCTCCAGGAACTCATTGAGTGACTTTTGGCAGCGCTGCAGCTGGTCCAGTATGGTGACGAGGGAGTTTCTGATGCCAGCCCTCAAACTCAGAGAAACAACTCTGTTGTCTCTCTGGATGTCTGACATTATAGACCTAAGACACAGAGCAAAAAAAAAAATGTTCAGTTATGTCAGTTTCTATTTGTCAGCAAAAGAGAAGCCACCCTGATTATCACATGTAGCTAAACCTGTGGCATAAACAGAAAAGAAATGAACAGATAATTAAAATTATCTCTGTGCAGAAAATTACCACTATACAGAATACAGGTATAATATCTGACAGAGAACATGGATTTAGACGTGAACAAAGAGGTTTCATGCATGCGGGTCTTTTTTGCCAGCCTTAATTTGAATGACACCTAACTTTTTAATAATGGAAATGGACTGGCAATTATATAGAATATAATTATATATAATTATCTTCTACACGATGTCTTTTAACTCTCAGAGGAAGCTAGACTACCCAAAGAAAACTCATGTGCTTATAGTGAGTCCCCACATTCAAACACCAGTATCAGTGTTAGCCACTAATGTGCCCAAATGGGCAAAAGCTTCCTTTGTGTTATCATACAGAGCTGCACACACTATACCTGAAGTCTTCATCGACTCGTTTGAAGCGAGCCTCCTCTCGGGGCAATGCGCCTCGTCCAAAAATGGGCTCTAAATAAACCCAGCGCCTCTGGATGGCATTCAGACTGAGCAGATGCTCATCCAAGTCTGACAGACGAACTTCCCACAGACTGACCTGGATATACGTGGAATAAACATTCAAACATTTGCCACAATTTCTTCACCAGGGATCAAATGTTAATGTATGAATGAACCAAAATTAAAAAAAAAAAACTGCATGTACCAATACAAGCAGAGAAAGATATGTGAAAAGTACTTTTTCCCAACATAAAAAAATTAAACACTTAAAGTTTATTCATAGATCTAAGACTTTAACCTGACCTTGTCCTGGAAGCTGCGGTAATAAGGAGAATCTTTCAGCGACTGCAGCAGACAGCGATTATCTCCCACCTGGATAGGAAGAGAAATGTTCAAAACCTAATACCTAAGATTTCATTTAGGCATTAGCTATGGTGTCAACTACAACTCTCTAAACAACTGAGTCAAGTAAGCTCTTTTTTTTAACTGACTAGCATAATATTTCACACATGTACTGATACCAGGGCAACCTTTGCATGTAAATATGAACACCAACATTTAAAGAAGCATGTATTATTATATAAATGTTTGTTTAAACAATCAGAATTAACATTTTGGGTTCTATTTTGGTCATTAAACAGCCTTATGATGACTCAAAATAGACATGTTTGTTCTAAAAACATGAAATATTCGACACAGAAAAGCCCATTATAGTACCCAACCTTCTTGTGACGCACTACATTACAACACTCTCACATTTGTAATGAGGAGGAAAAAAAATAAACTAAAAATAAACTATATGGACAAAAGTATTGGGCCACACCTGAATCTTTTAGTTCAGGCGTTTCAGTCCCATTCATACAGGTGTACAAACTCAGACACCTAGCCATACAGCATTTATGAATGGGTCATTCTAAAGCAGGGGCCTCAAACTCGCAGCCCGGGGGCCACTTGCAGCCCACGTCACCCACAACACACGAAACAAGAAATATAATGCAATCTGACCCCTGAAGTTACTTTTTTGTTAGGGAGGATTTGTTTGTTGCTCAGTGAAATGTTTAAATAAGTTCTTTACAAAACAAAAAATTATTTAATATGAGGCCAATATGAGCAGAGTACAAACATGTTGATGGATCGGCTGTGTTAGTTCAATGAGAATTATTTGTAAAGAAAACAGTTTTCACTAGCAGTTAAAAGCTAATGTGTACACTTATGTCTGCATATTTATTTTGTTAATTACGAATAAAATGTGTCTGATCAGAAAGAGAGGATCAATGTGTCTATTTGGTGGTTCAATGAAAGGCTTCAGTTAGTTAGGAGTGAGGGGGGAAAAAAAACTTGTTCTAAAATATTTAAAATCTTAAAAAAAACAAACACAACACTATATTTTCAGAAATATTTGTGGATGTTTTCTTGTTTGTTTGGTTGTTTGTTTGTTTTTGTACTACTTAACCACTAAAGTGGCCCTCCAATGAGATGACAGTGCCAGCAGTGGCCCATAGCTTATTTAAGTTTGAGACCCCTTGTGGCAGGCGTGGCCTGCGGTGGCGTGCGGGGAGGGCGGACGCACCTGCACGCCATCCGCAATCATGCCCACCGCCTTTATTAGTTACACCGGGTCCTGTGCTGTCGTTGTTGTTGTGGGTGTGTTGTTGAGCTGGCGGCGGAAGAGCCGCAGCTCTGTGTATGTAACAGCAACAGTGTGGATGTGTAGGAAATAAAGATGTTGAAAAGTATAAAAGTGTCGTCGAGGCTGCCGTGGTTCGTTACATTCGTGCACATAATAAAGGCGGTGGGCATGATTGCGGATGGCGTGCAGGTGCGTCCGCCCTCCCCGCACGCCACCGCAGGCCACGCCCGCCACGCCCGCCACACCCCTGTTCTAAAGAGTTAACTGGATTCAAGTGTGGCAATGAAACAACAAGTCGGCTTGTGAAATGTCTTCCCTTCTAAATATTTCACAATATGTGGCATTACTACCAAGTGGAACTTTTCCAGAAACCACTGAAACTCAACCACAAAGTGTCAGAGGGCCAAGTGCGTAAAAGTCGCCAACGCGCCTCTGGCATTAACATCAGCACAAAAACTGATTTTGCTGAAATGAGTTTCTATAGCTGAGAAGCTGCTGTACTGTATGTGTAGGCAGCCTGGTATCCTGAGCCCATATCCTGTATATTCAGGGCTCACATTCAGATAAATTTGTGTTCAAGAAGTATCTTAAACCACTTTAGTCTAAATCACTAAAAGCAATACTTTAGTACAAAAAAGTGTATAATTGTAGCAAATCCCTTTGCGGCCCTTTTTCTTATTCAATTTACGCTGATAAATAAAACTAGAGTAAAGAAGTAGCAATCTTGTGCCACCGTATCCAAGCATATGATGAAGCTCAATTATATCTAGAGGCCATCCCAGATTCAATAGTCAACAAAACAGAAAATTTAAAACAATCCAATTTAGACAGGCAAAAGATTAACTGCAGCAGAGCAAATGTAAAGCAAGATGAGGACAAATGAGTGCAGCAGATAACTGAAGCTATTTTTCAAAAAGGGATGCAAGTGCCAAGATTTGCCTGTTTGTCCCTCCGGAGTCATTACACAGAAAAATCTCATTAGCCACTTGAATGTTCAAAATGTCTAAAGTTTCCTATTTGGCCATCATTTCCATCTTAGCAAACAAGTGCTTCTCTGGTGAATTTCAACAAGTGGATACATTTTAGGGGTTTTAATCTTAATTTGCATTCTTTTTACTATAAGTAAGTAGCTCATTTGTAGCTTATTTTTGTGAATTAATGAAAGCACTGTGCTGCCGAGCTATTTCTTATAGGCTAACTTCTGCAACTGATCTGACTACATTACCTCTGTGTTCAACCTTCTCCTAGTTTAGTCCACAATAAATGAATTGCAATTCATACAGCACCATTTTACACTGCAAGCTGCATCCACAGACACACTTTAACAGACACGCTCCCACACCTGCAAACCTAGATGGATGCATCAGATGGTACCTTAGGATTCAGGATCTTGCCTCAGGACGCTTAAACTTAGCATTGCAGGAGCTGAGGACCGAACCATGAACCTTCTGAATAGCAAACATCCTGCTCTCAAATCTGGGTCACCATGAACAAGATTGTATGTTAACAGATAGCCAGACAACCAGTGATGAGTGCAAGGTCTATCTAGGGGATGTATAAATAATAGACCATAACTTACAATAAGGGGTTATAATCAACTTTAACCAATTAAAATCAAATTTGCTAGTCAAACTTTAGAGATTCAGTGTGGCATTGTGAACCAAATCTGTATTTTATTTTTGTACACACCAGTTCAGTTGATGTCTTTTTTTTTATGTGTTCTCCATATATGTACCTGGTTGACAATATCCTTCCAGTCCTTGATGAGGGTGAGAGTGCGCCCACTGCTGTCTGTGTACTCAGTGAGGGTGAAGGTAGCTGCAGCTCCCCACAAATCCAGCTCCCTCAGAGCTTCTCTGATCGTCACCTCCGCCTGAGCACGACTGTTCAGATCCTACATCAATGTGTACCACACGCACACACAAAAAACACACGCCTCTGTGTCAGTCATATTAGGTTTTACTTCTGAACCACCCGTTTGCCTCATTACATTTCTAGCACATCACTGAAATCTGCCAACATGTCCAAAAAACTTGGAAGAGTAACATTTCTCAGCTTCGAGTCATGATATACTGACTTTTCGTCTTTTTTTTTTTCAATTAAATATAGGGCTCAAATGATTTGCAAGTCTATACATTATTTTCTAACAACCTTTTTTTTTTTAAAGGGTTACAATACGTTGTGCATGGCTTGTCAGGAAAATGTCAAAATGAAATTTTGTAAATTTAAAGATTCTGTTAAACACCAAAATGCAAACTTCAAAATCTAATAAAAGAGACTAAAATATTTCAATCTTTACTAGAAGTAAACATTAGAGTAAATAATTGCTTTGTATTAATTCATATTTTAAGACATACTAGCTGAGCTCTACGTAAACGTTAAACAGTTAGCCAAACACCAAAACCCAAACCAGAGTAAGTAAAGTCCTTTATAGCTTTGTTTCCAGGACAGATATCAATACAACACTAAAAGAAAGCTTCCACTTATGTGCAGCTATCATCATTCTAAAAGCACTCAAATATTTGCATTTCCTATAAACGCTTACAGTCAAATGATTTCAGCTGGTTGTGTAGTATGCAAATGCAGGGCAAAGCAGGTGATATTTATAGATATCAGTTACATTCTTTATCATACCATACTGAAAATGAGCCGAGTTCTGATTCCCTAAAGGTTAGGGTGCTACAAAAGACATTTATATACAATTCCACAAGTGTGTTTGTACAAACCTTGAGCTCCATTGCTTTCTCTGTGATGGTATTTGCCACAGCAAGAAGATCATTAAAGGTAAGTCTCTCTAAGGTCGTCCCTCTTGGGAGGCCTAGTAAACGGAACATGTCCAACCAGTGGTCCTGAGACAGGTGGTCCCCACGTACATACTTCAGCACTGGAATCATGTTCTAGATATGCAGATGAAAAAGAAAAGGAAAAAAAAAAAAAAACTAAAAGATTTGTAATTAGATCACTTATAAAATCAGAATAAAGATTTCCATCTCACAACTGTGTAGATTTGAATGAGACGTCACAACCAGGGCGCCCCCAAGGGAACATCCCTCCTCTGCGGGGTTTCCCCCTCGGGGGTGGAACAGTAGTACGGGGGCTAGTACTGCTGAATAAGTTTAATTCTACCATCAGGCCGGGGTCTTTCTGTGTGGAATTTGCATGTGCTCCCCGTGGGTTCGTGGGTTCTCTCCAGGAACTCTGGCTTCCTCCCACAGTCCAAAGACATGCAGTTATTGGAGATAGGTCAGTTGCTCACTCTAAATTGCCCAGGTGTGAATGTGAGTGCGAATGGTTGTCTGTGTCTATGTATGGGCCCTGTGACTGACTGGCGATCTGTCCAGGGTGTACCCTGCCTCTCGCCCTAAAACAGCTAAGATAGGCTCCAGATCACCGCCCCCCTCCCCCCGCGATCCTGAAAAGGGGAAATGAAAGAGAATGGATGGATGGATGGAACTGTGTAGATTTTTAACTCGTGTCTCCACTTAGACAAACTGTATATCAAATGTAGTAGCTGATGGCTGTGACATTTTCTGAGTAAACTCCGACAACAACCAGAATGAATTTTTCCAGATATGTGACTCAGCCAAAGTATACACACATATTTCAAACAAGAAGACTTGACTTGAATACAAAAAGAAGATAACGACATATT
>VUQR01011647.1:51171-61755 GCA_015108515.1 Hemichromis elongatus
AAACAAAAATATTTAAAAAAAAAAAAGAAAAAAAAAAAAAAAAAAAAAAAAAAAAAACAGCATACGATTGCAAATGGATTTAATAATACTGTAGAATTGCATGCCTCTTTAAAACTTATATATTAATGACAAAAATACTCTTTTGTGATGCTTCAGTTTAGGTTCTTCTATACACTGTTGTTTCTTGGATTTTGTAACTGTAAAGGTGAAATATTACAGACCTGATCCCTGACTTTGGGTCAGCCAGCTCAGAAAGTATATCTCTTGACCAGTCCTCAAACTGCTCTTGTTCATAGGCCCTCAGAATCTCCAACAGGTCATCACAGAAATCCAGAAACCCTTTGAACCCAGAGAGATCTGAAAGCAGAGCCTCAGCTATGCGGACAGAGTCCTCCACCTATTGTAGGAACATAAAAACATGAAAATAAAACAAATATTCTTTTCACTTTCGTAGAAATTATTTTGTATTTGACATATTATAAAAGAAAACAAATCTACAAATGTAACAGTGGTTTTATAGCATTGTATAAAAGTCTTGAGCACGCTACATTTATTTATATCTTGCTTTTAAGAATGAGATTGTCTTAAAAAATGTTTAAAGTGGCCTTGAGCAATAGTTCTTTAGGCTTTCTGAAGGTTTTCCAAAGTTTTCTCTGAGACATTGGCTGCTTTTTCACTCATTTTCAGTCCACTTCTTGTACCTGACCATTTTTAAAGTAATGTTTTTTTACGTTTTTAAACGGTTAACATTGACTTACGATTTATTCACACATAAAAAAGTCCAATAACTAAAGATATAAGCCAGCACTGTGTCGACATATGGGAGAAAACTTTCTTTGCTATCTTTTGGGCATTTTGAGGAAACTTGGCAACTGAAGGACTTAAATATTTTAAGAAATTCAAGAAGGCGCAGGGCCTAAAATTATCTACAGCACTTGAAACTGAAAGTCATGTCCTTAACAAACCCAGCAAAGACCTGACACAAGAAATGAGATATGCATCTGGACCTTCAAATGACCCATCTACTGTTCACTGAAGCCTCGTCAGAAATGGTTTCTGTGAAAGGGTGGCTGTCAAAAGGCCATTCTTAAGGAAGGGGAACAGAAAGAAACAGCTGAAATATGCCAAATTACACAAAAGTAGACTGAAAATCAGTGGCAGGTCTTATGGAGCAATTAATCCAAATGTGAAAATGCTGCTTCACATTGCTTCGCATCGACATCAGTATGTAAGGAGGAGGTTAGGAGAGAGGTACAACAGTAAGTGTCTACAGCAATCTGTAAAACACAGTGGAGGCAGCATTTCATCCAGTGAGGTTGGAAATTTTGATTGAACTATGAATGCAGAAAAGTAAATGAACAAGAAATTATTGATCATTAGCAAAAGTAAAAGCAAAAGTAAGTGGTACATAACCCAGTACCTCATATAAATGTTACATTTTGTTGGCATTTACTGTGTAGGGCCAGAAAAGTTCCATTAGCATTAATCTTTTGCATTATTGTCATTTCATAACAATAAAGTTGACCGGGGTTTTTTTTTCCACAGCCTGGGACGCTGTGGAGAAGCCAGGATTGGTGCTATTTGGCCAGTAAGGTAGGGTTAGGAGAGGTGTGCTCAATATGCTGCTACCATACTCTACACCCTTCTGTCAGCTGTAAATAAACCAGTCACCTTGTGTAGGAGCTGTCGCACCCAAACTGTTTTGTTGACCACCTCAGGGAGGTTTCGGCCAATGAGGGGGCCAGATTTGTCACCAGGACTTCCATGGCAGCGACTCTCAAAGTCAGTCTTCAGACCTGAGAAAACCAACAGAGAAGAGGGGGGTCAGAAATGAGAAGTGACAATTTAGTATCATCCTATTTTCCCAAAATTAGGCATATTTTTCAACATATCCCATTCAGCTAATACCAGCATTCCTAGTCACGTACTATACTGCTCTCAGGACATTCACTCTAACATCTGTACAATTTCTTTGGCCTATTCAAACAAAGTCATTTCTAAATGTCTTTTTTCCAGCCTTACACAATAAAAAAGTCAGCTGTTATGGGCAATAACAAAGTTACAACACCAATAATTCAGCATTCACTGTCACATAATCATACAGCACGCATAAACAGAAGCTATTTTTTTGTATTATCCTCCAGTGCTAAGACAAATTAATGTAAAGTCAAAAACAGAAAGAAATGTAATATATATATATATATTTTTTTTTTTTTTTCTGTGTGTGTGTGAGTGTGTGTACTGTGTACCCTTGTTGTAGTCTAGTAATCTTGCTAATAGGGTCTCTCTCTCTGGCTGCAGTTCTTTGCTGATGGTGGGACGTCTTATCAGCTCCTTATGTTTCTGAAATACCTGTAATAGCTGGGAAATAAATACGCAAACACAGGCATATCCAGTAAGTTAACTCATCAGGGAACCAACCCACACAGTATTTTACAACCTCAGCTGAAGTGTGATGTTTCACTACCTGTTGTGGGTTGTCCTGTACATCAGCTATATAGCTCTTCAGTCTGCCAGCAACCTCCTGCTCTGATGGAGTCATTAGGCGCTCAAACTGAGCCACTGCTGCTCTCCAAAGAGGCTATAAAAAAATCAGAGTAAGCACTGATCGCTATTAATAATCCTCTGCACTTCTTGATCACTGATCATGATTATGGGGGGACACACCCATAGGGCTCTCCACCATCTGATCTTACAACTAAAGAAGCTTCTCGGATGAGAGGTGAAACATCTTCAAGTCCAAGCACTTTAGACTACAATGAGCTAAATGACTGAGAACCTTCACAGACAGATCATGATCATTCCTTCTCTATCTATCCTCCCGTCTCTGTCATTTTCTTCATTGATCAGCTTCTCAAAGTACTCTTTTTATCTTCTTAACACACTCTTGTCACTTTTAAATATATTTAGAGCTTCACTCTTTTCACTCTTGGCTCAGACGAAGGTGCTTGCATCTTTCCCCCTCTCCCTCACCTTATTTTTCCTGCTGGGTTTCTCATGTCTCTGTCTAGTCTCATCTAACTTTAACCCTCAGAGAGCCTCTCAGTATTGTTCTCTAAAACCTAAAGAATATGGATTTCATCAACTGCTCCAATTGACACCTTTTTCTCAACAAGAAGCCTGGGTTCGGGAGAGCCCGTTGTCCTGGAGTAACATTTCCTGCCAGATACACGATGGATGGGTGGCACCTTTGGCACATCATGTGCCTGGTGAGACTGCGGATTGAGAACATAGAAGATTTATACCTATTCGGAACCATGATAACAGGGTTCTTGCTCATCCCTGGCTTATCGAGGATTAAAGAAAGCGGTTATGGCCGTTCAAAACCCCACAAGGCTGGCCGCTATGATCAAAGCGCTGGGAAGAGCTGTGAGCATTCAGACTGTGCTTACTGAACGCAACAAGGAAAAGCTCTGAAACTGACAGACATTAGATCGGCTGTAAATTTGGATGAGGCTTGTTTGCACTAAGTCTAAACAACCATAATTTTTCTCATGTGCTACCTCCATCACTGCTAGAAGACACCAAGGCCGAGGTCGACAGCCAGTCTACCCCCCCTCCCGGGCACAAACCTTTCACTGCATGTTGTATTTGTAAGACTGTGTATGTGACTAATAAACTGTAAACTTGAACTTCTTGACTATCCTAATTTTTTGATAGAATCTCTACGTCCTGAGAAAAGCCCATCTCCCACCAGCCATTCTCACCACCTTCTACAGAGGGACTATCGGGAGTGTCCTGAACAGCTGCATCACTGTCTGGTAAGGTAACTGCACTATACAACAGATAGTGAAAACAGCTGAGAAGATCATTGGAGCCTCTCGTCCCTCCATCACAGACACTTATCACGACCGCTGCATCTGCAAAGCCACCAGCATTGTTGAAGACCCCACCAACCCCTCACACACACTCTTCACCCTGCTGCTTTCTGGCAAGAGGAACCAGAGCATTCAGGCCCTCACTGCCAGACTGCGAAACAGTTTCTTCCCCCAGGCCCTCTGACTTCTGAACACTCAGCCACTGGACTGACACACGCACAACTTCATACACCAAGTAAATTTTTGCACAATAATCAGTCTTTTGCACATTTCTATTACACTGTCTTGTGTCTGTATCGTTCTGTTACGTCTGGTTTTGCACTGTCTTTGTTTGGGGTTTGTTTGTTTTTTTCAATTTGTGCACATTGCACTTCATGTAGTTCTGTGTTGATTGTCTGTATATTTCATATGTAGCACCGTGGTCTTGGAGGAACGTTGTCTCGTTTCACTGTCTACTGTACAATTGTAAATGGTTGGAATGACAATAAAGCCACTTAACTCGACGACTTGATTTTTGATTTTTTTTTTATCTCTTTCTTTAAATACTTTTCTGTGCTTCCTCATTCCACCACTAAATGTCTTTGTCTTCCTTCGTTGGTTCAGAACACGCTAAATAACTTCCTGGTATTTGGTTTCTATCACCAGTTCAGCTGTACTTTCCCATTTTTCTGGTAGCTCTACCACACAAAGCCTATTCAGTGGTAAATGTGGTATAAACTGCGATTCTTCAGAAGAGATAAACACAGAACTCAGAAGTGATAAACACTAATGAACCGCTGAAACTGGTACCACCTGGTCTACCACGATTAACAACATTTGCATATGGATGACAGAAACAAGATACACATGCACATGAAGTTCTCTATGTCTGACCTCCGTGTAAGGGTTGTAATGCAGAGGGTTAAGTCCAGAGAATGGTTCGAAAACACGCTCTACAGTCAGAGCCTGTTGCTTCACTCCTGGTAGCAAACACAGCAGCTTCTCATGAACCACACGTAGCGTCACAACCTGGCAAATATAAAATTGTTTCAATTAACATAACCTTTCTGAAATGTAAAAAAAAAAAAGTAAAAAAGATGAAATACTCTATTTAATAACAGGTAAAAAGTTCTATTCCATAAGAGACTAACAAATTATGAAATAACAAAACTTAGGCCTGACTGTATTTTAAGAAGAGCTCCAAAACAGATTTTTTTTTTTTAATTTATCTATTTATTTTAAGGGCCAGTCTCTTTTACTGGACTTGTATTACACTTCATCTGTGTTCTGTCCTTCAGTAGAAAATGTGAAAGCGAAATTTCCACTTAAATGTGACATCTGAAAAACTAGCAAAAAGGAAACTGATTATTAAAAGTGTGTCTGTAAGTGTCATTTAATCGCTGTATTTAAAGCAAACAACAAAGAGATTGTGCAAGAACAAGCAAAACAAAACAAAAATTCAGCTTTTTTCTAGTTAAAGGAAACAAGAAGTGATCTGGAACAGAGCCACAGCTTACTTCATTCAACCTGTTAGCAAGGCTTTGCAGGGTTTCTGGGGAGTGTTTGTTTCCCTTCCAGGGGTGGGGGGCATGCCTCTTCCACACCTGTGGAAAAAAAACAAAAACAATTTAACAGGTTCCCAGGACTGAACACAAATCATCTTCATCTGGCTATTAATTCACAAAATGAAGACACAGTTTGTGTCAAATTTTACACACTCATTTCCAGCTTGAAGAAAATGGATTTCTTGCGCCATACAGTGCATTTGGAAAGTACTCACAGCGCTTCACTTGTTCCATATTTGATCATGTTACAACATCATTTTGAAATTGATTAAATTCAGTCACAGACAATACCCCGTGATGACAAGATGAAAAAAGTTTGCTTGAAATTTTTGCTAATTTATTAAAAATGTGTAAAGTGAGAAAATGTAGAGCAAATGAAGCCCTGTGAATATTTTCCAAATTCTCATTTTCCAATGCTTCCCATACCTGTCCAGTCAAATGCTCACAGGCTACAACCCACTGCTCACAGATCGCAAAACCGGTTCTCAGGTTCTCTCTCACTAATACAAATTGTTCCTCAAAGATTTTAAGACCACTCAGCTTCCTCTGGACAAATCTCCCCAGGGCCCCACCTTGTAGAAGTAGATATAAAGAGATGCAAAAAGAAGACAGAGAATACAGTTGCTACATACATGGGCATATTAAAAAAAACACAACAATTTAAAAAAGATTTCACAGGCACATACAGGTGTACTTTGCAACATAACAGCCACGGCCCAGAGTCATCGATAGTGTGTCACTGCAATCTCAAGCATGTTAACATTTTATTTTTAGCATGAAGTACGTAATTGCAGTGAGTAACAATTACAAAAAAGAACAATTTGTTTCAGTTCCCAAAATATGGCAAATTATTACTTTGTAATATAAGGATTAAGTAAGTACTCTCATCAGCAAATATTTTCTTTCATTTCCCTTTTTTGGTTTGTGTGTCTGACAGAGTCCTACCGATGACATCCATGACGCGGACCATGCGTGTCTCTGGATAAGGGTCATAATCAGTCTGCCTCCAAATGTCATCCAGAGCGTCCCTGCTCTGTTCCACCAGATCCATAACATCAGACATAGACAGGCTATCGAGACCATCGTATTCCTGTTGGGAACACAAAGAGGCCAGTCCTCATTTTTAGCTTCCTCCCGGTGTGTTTACAGCTATTTAAACACCACCTTCTATGATAGTAACAAATTACTGTTAAAAACTACACTTATGCACAGCTAAGCTTTAAAAGTTCGAAATGACTAAATGTATCATACTGTAAATAACAGTATTTTAAAACTGTTATAAAACTGACAAAATCATTGAAAAAACAAACTTAGTCACAGAACCTGTGAACATTTCTGGACTTTTAGAAACTGCCACAGAAATGGCTGCAAGTAATTGCAGAACTTCCCCCGTCTGTAGATGGAATCGTTGCCAGTGTTTATAAAGGACTTAAGGAGATCTATAAATCCAACAAGTTGCTACATTTTGACATTGTATTCTGTCAGTCCGTCTTTGAACAGAATGTAGCAAAGATTTTAATATAAGAACTGAATGCCATAAAGGAGACGAGGAAAAGGGGTTCAGTTGTTAGAGAAAATGAGGAAAATCACTCAGACAAATCCTCCTCAAAGATCCCTAGTTGGTTGCCAACTTTAATTACCTTCCACCCTGTTTACAAAAACTATATTTAGCATTATATAAATGTATTCGTTTTTATTTGAATTCATTTTTTTAAATGACTAAGTCTTGATAAATATTTGCATTCATACCTTTTGTATTGGTTTGAAATGCTCTGTGAAATGTTGAGCTCTTTCTCTCAAGCTACTCTTGTCTGCAGACTCTGAGAGATCTGCCCAGTATTGGAACTCATCGCTGGGAGTCAGGATGCCTGCGCAGAGTGTCAGAAATATGATGTACACTGTCATAATGTAATCAGTGATATATACAAAATGATATATACATACCAGCAAGCATATGATTATGTCTCTCCAATATCCAACAATTTGAAAAACTATCATTACCATTCTGTAGACACTAACACTCTTTCTGCTAAAATATACTGTACAGACAGTATATGTGCATACCCAGGACATCTTCCTCTGTGCGACCCTTCTTGGCAGAGGCTTGTGTCCCAGACTGGCGAACTATTGAACCCAGACCTAGCTCCAGCTCACTCAGGAGGCCAGCCAGTTTAGGGTCAAATGCAGAACGCCAACGCTCATCCTTGAGAGAAGAAAAGAAAAGTTTAAAAAAAAAGTCCAACTACAGATATAGATTTTTCATGTAACATATCTGGAACCCCTTAGAGGGCCAGACTCACCTTTAGCAATACAGGTGCGAAAACCTGCCTGACAGCCTGATAGAGGGTGTTAATGGGAGACTCCAGCATGGATGAAACCAGAAGGCTGTGATGAAGGTTATCTTCCGTGATCACTGTGGGACGAAGCTTGAAGAACACCAACACATTCTCTCTAGTCTCCCCCACAGCTTCAATCTGTGTCAAAGGGCGGAGATTTTTTTTTAAAAATCAAAACGGCACTACACCATCAAGTCAACATATGGAAGGTAACTGTACAGGACATCAAATAACATTTTGTTATTTGCCCCTCCAATTAGCACCTCTGTGTCAGAGACCACAGTTCAGAGCCAGAAAAAGGTGCCTACTCTTGGTTGGAAATTAGCTTCTACCTCGAGTGGAGAAGTATATGGGATGCTGTTCACAAGTGAGGGAAGAATGGAGCAGGAGACTGACAGGCAGATTGGTGTGGTGTTGGCAGTCAGCAGACACTATACTGGTGGGCTGTGGTGAGGCGAGAGCTGAGCATGAAAGGAAAGCTGTTGATTTACAGCTTTACAGCTTTCCCTTTTATATAGGGAGCAAAGTCTAATCAAACCATCTAGAGAGGGGAGTCTACTTCTGCTGCCACTTTGATGAACACCCAGATAAGTTGGAGAAAGTGATTGGATAGAAGCTAAACATTCATTAGATTGAAAACTGTTATCGATTTAAACACTGCATCAATTCAACAACTATGGATGTGTAATGTGACCCTTTGAACAAATGGTTTCACATTTTAATAACTTTTTTTTACGAAAATGTGTTACCTTATTCGATAAGCGAAGGTCATTGTCATGTCTGCTGACAGATAAGACAAATTCATTTCCATCATCTAAGAAGTTATTGAGTTCTGGGCTGTCAGTCAGTGATGATGATGGCTTTAATCCATAGAAGTTCCCAGTTGTGGTCAGAATAAACTTCTTGCGGGCATCATCTGAACCATGTGGCATCTTTCTGCTGGAACTAAAATACTGGCAGTGAGAAAGCAAAGATAGATCCAAATATAAGGATAAATAATTGTGAAGAAAAAAGTAAAAGCAATTTTATTGATTATAAATCACAGATCTTGAGACTTTAAATAAAAATATAATAATAATTAAATAAACTATAACGAGCGGCATTGATATACATGGTTATTCAGGGTAATCTCACCTTTTTGCTGGTTTATCCAGCAAGAAATATGCTTTAATATCGAATACTATCAAACTATTGACGTTAAATTTCTATAAGAACAACCTACCGTTCCTAAACCCACAAAAGCCTTTACATTTACTGGTTCAGTGTCCAGCTAAAGGTAATCGGGTTGTATTTACAGTCGCTGAACTGACTCAGTGCTGACGTCGCTGCTAAACTAGTAGCTGTTATCTCTGTGTTTGCGCTGAAACATCGTTAGCACTACACTTTTTTGTTTTGTTTAAAATCAGACTTATGCCTGGAAAAGCAGAAGTACTAGGTTGTGGTAACGGGATGGCTACGGGCAGAGTAAAACCATCAGCTAATAGCTAACACTAGCTTTGCCTGTGTACATTAAAGTGCAATGCATCAGTTCGCTGGCTCACATTCAGCGTAGAGTCAAGCTACAGAATATCTGGTGTCATACCGTTATGTCTCCAAAAGAAATCAAACTCTGGAAGCTTCTGAATGCTTAATCCATGGTTTGAAGCTTTAGCAAAATTGCCCCTCTCTGTGTGTAAGGGAGTTCACCAATGCTAGTGTGGTTGCCAGGTAACAACGACGATCTTTTGTATCACGTGACACAGCTATTCCTACCTAGTTTTTTTGCGGCATTTACGTATACAGTCACATTAAATTCGTTTTGTTTTTTGTTTTTTTACTTTTTACCACATAGAAATGTTAGACTGCAGTGGGATTTATTGCCTTGTTACTTTAATGGTGGATGTGTATTGCGATTCGGCGACTTCCGGAAGATATGCAAGCAGATGTCGCTTTTCAAGTTAAAAGATAGCGATACAGTTTGCGAACTGAGCGAAACCGCAACGCATAGGCGACTTCAGAGAATTAGCAGGAAATTTAAAAGCTCTTGTTATATCGGACGTCTTTACAGTAGAAAAAGTGGGGGTTTTATATTAGCATTAGGAAAGGATCAGGTAGCCTATTGTCTAAGCCAGCATGAGCTGCAGAGGTAAGAAATCTTAAATGAGCATACTTCTGTGTAAGAATAAGTCGGTTGCAAAGGATTCAAAACATTCATGACGCGTTTATTAATCTTATTTAGCTGATGTAAAGAAAGTTGGACGTTAGGTATATGCTGCTTTTTCTCTTCCATGTTCGCTGCCTGCACTTTGATTTTCACACAATTTCATTATAAGAACAATGTAAATAAGCTGTAAATAAGCTGTGATAACTGAAGCAGTACAGTATATATATATATATGTGTGTGTGTGTGTGTGTGTGTGTGTGTGTGTGACAAGCTTCCTTAAGACAAGGTTCCCTGTCAGACACAAATTACTCATCCAGGACTGACGATTTCCGGTCTTGGATAAGGAACTCCAAGAGGTACTCTTTTTGCGCTCATACTTGTAAACATGACAAAAACCACTTTAAAAATAGGGATTCCCTTCTGTAAATAGTTTCGTTTCTTTCACTGACTCTGTTTTGATTCATCTGGTGTAGCCGGTTTCTGCTTCACTCTGCTGCAACAGGTCGGCTCAAACAGACCCCTCGACTCTGCGTTGTATGTTTTTTTAAGAAGGCAAGGAGTCTCTGGTTTATCTTTGCCACTTTATTTCCTGAATGAAAACATCGGTGTAATATCAGTGCACAGGGCTTGCCACACACCACTTCGCAAAGCACACTCACGTACAGCTCTCGTATGGCTACAGCAGACTGGCAGCGATTACTGCAGCCAGCCTCACCTAACCGGCCACACCGAGAAGGGGGGGG
>VUQR01011648.1:4091-26401 GCA_015108515.1 Hemichromis elongatus
AATTTTTCACCAGACCTGACATGTGTGCAAAATTTCATGAGTTTTTGAGCATGTTAAAGCCCTCAAAAAGGCACTTGTTTTGCCTGAATAATAATAATAATGAAGTTTCAATCCCTGAAACTTCAAAACCTATCCAGTGCTGTGAACACCATAGATTGAAGTTACTGTTTTTGTAGAATAAATCCTAAAATCCCTATATAACTAAAACTAGATGCATAAAGCTTATAGATCTATGACTTTCATTTTCTCTTAATTTTCATCAGAGTAATGATCGCATAACAAACCTGACTGATGATCATGGAGAGCTAAAATGAGATCTTAAAGAGAATATCACAGAATTTGTGTTTAAAAAAAACCCCCACATGTAGGAAAGGACTTTTTGCATACAGTATATAATGTACACCCCTCTGCACTTAGATTACATTACCTGTAGTCTCTACATCAAGTGAGGCGGACAGACTTTGGCTAATGTTTATCGAACTGGTTATCAGAGCTTGTGAATCAATGCTGGAGGCAATGATCATTTTAAAGTCTGCGGTGATGCTACCAATCCTTCAAAAAAAAAAAAAGAGGGATTTTACATTTTAATTGGATAAATGTAAAAAAACAAAACATTTTATTTGTAATTGCAAGAATATACCTGAATCCTGTAATGTTTAAAGAGTCAAATCCCCACAGAGTGCTGTACACTGTTTTCATCTAAGAGGTAACAAAGGATGGAAACAGAGTTAATAACAGTATTCTTTATTTTCAAGGTTAAAAATAATGCTGTATACTTTTAAATACATTTTGAAAAATAATTATTATTACCGGTGTCAACAGCGTATTTCTGCAATTTGCATATTTTATGCTCGTTATATCTTCCAAACAATCTACATATTTCAGCCCCTGCAGTGTAAGAGATCCTGTGATGGTAACTGTGAGCAAGAAAATGTCATTTTTGGGGATGCTTTTAACCTTGAGGCACAGAAGTAATCACATGTGCAAAAACAGTTAAATTGACTAAATACCTGTGGTGTTTAGGACACACTTTGCATCTGCACTTATATTCAAAGTACACGTTGCATCACCACAACATTTTGGATTAGACTGACAGAAAGTATCGTTCCATCTGTAGCCCGGTTTGCATTGACATTGTTTGTTTTGTCCGTCTGTATTATTTGTGCACACTTATAAGGACAAGAGTTATATAGGGTTAGAGTTATAGGTTGTATAAATATTTTCTTCATAAATCGCAGCCTGTTGTATGCGGAAGATTGGAAATTAGTTTACCTGTTGTCATTACAGGTGCTTCAACAACTGTATTGTTATAATTAAAACTCTTCAGTATGCTTGTGATATTTTCAATTGCATTTGTGTCTATTATCAGTTTGGCATAAAGCATTTGTGTTGAGTTATTAGCCTGTGAAAGAAAGGTGGTTCAATTTTTTTCTTTTTCTTTCTTTTTTATTTCATGATATGGTTGAAATTTAAGATCAAACTGCAAAATTGTGTGTAATCAACAAACCTGACAGAGATTTATGCCCAAGACGTAAAGAAATAAAAAGGTCCACATCCTGTTTTGGGGAAAATATTATATTTTTAAAAAAGCATCTGGTGTAGCAAACAATAGCATTTATTAATTATAAATACTACTATTAAAATGTTGCACTTCCATGCAACACTAGCCAACATCTGCAAAAATTCAGCCTTTGCAAAGTTTATAATGGAAAAAAGATTAAAGAGATGATAAAGATCATTAATGAAGAAAGAGAGAGGACATTTTTGCATGCAGAGTAAAACAGAGTTAGAATCAGAATACTTTATTAATCCCAGAGGAAAGTTTGTGGTCACACTTGCTCCAAGACAGCAAGGACAGTAGTGAAAATTACCAATATTGAAAAAAAATACAATAAATCAAAAGATAGCTCTAATACAAATAATGCTTAAAAAACCCCTGATACATTACAAATAAGAAATATAAAATAAGGTGAAATTAAGGTGCCCCTCTTATCATACTGACAGCCAGTGCTCATACCACCAACCTTCTAATATCTCCTGAGCCATCAATCAGGATCAAATTTTAAATACATATTTAAAAAATTGCAAGTTTAAAAACACACCATTTTCAGCCAAATTAGTTTAAATGTTTATGTTGTGGAAAATGAACAAAACAAAAAAAAAAAACTAACCTGGTGTACAAGATGGTAGAAGGACCCATCACAGCCCAAAAGGAGCACTAGATCGGGGTCTACCTATAGGTCCTCACAAGGAAATGGTCAACACAAGACTAAAGTATTTTTTAATGTGACAGCAGTAGATGAACAGTTACCTGTAGAGGTTACTGCAGATAGACATGCAAAGTAAAAAGGCTGTCACGTAGCACTAATTTGACTATCAAAAACAGAGACTGAATGGTGTTTGTGTGTAATGTGGTTTTCGTGTTTGAACTCTGAACTCCTCCACAGGTCCTTATACATCAGTATCAGTTTGGTTGCCATTTTCAGTTTATCAGTGATATGTCTGTATTTGACACAAATCCCAACTCTCAAAATAAAAAGATCTCCGACCATAAACTGATGAACTAAAGGATGTTTTAGTAAATTAACTGTCCAATCCCTTCGTAACGTATTATTACATGTATTATTTTTTCTGTTGAATAACTGATTGAGATTGAATTTTTTGTACACCACCTTATCAAAGAAGATAAGTGAGTACTGCAAATATATTGGAAAGCCAACTCTTTTCACATGACTGCAGTGGCAAATCAACCCTATACCAAGCATCTATATTTACCATTTACAGTCTTTTACATAACCTTTATGTGCAAACAGAGATTATACAAACCTTGTGTTGAGGACACAGCGTACAGAGAAGCTCTGTAATGAAGGACTTTTATGGATCCCATTTGGATAATTATTACTGGTCTGACCTTCGAGCAAAGAACTCATTTGCTCTAAGTATATTGTGAATACAAATGTTTAGTTAAATGGGATTTAGGAGCAACGGACAACTCTTTCTAGGCAGGGTGACCTGATATAAGTTCACAGCTAAACAATTAATACAGTAAATTTATTTGGAGAGTTATGGTTTCTAACTTTTATTATACGTTTTTAATAATGAGCCTCACATTTGATTTTTAGATTAAACATACACAGTGAATTGACCTAGCATTTTATTTTATTTTCACAGGTGATTTGATATAAATGTCCATCCATCCATTTGCTTCCACTCATCCTTTTCAGGTTCGCGGGGGGCGCTGGAGCTTATCCCAGCTGTCTTAGGGCGAGAGGCACTCTGGACAGGTCACCAGTCTGTCGCAGGGCTAATACATGGACAGGAGACAACCAATCGCACTCACATTCACTCCCGAATTCACACTATGGGCAATTTAGTGTTTCCAATTAACCTATACCCACTAACTGCATGTCCTTGGGCTGTGGGAGGAATATAAATGTATTGCATACAAATAACTGTCCATTAAAATGACTTATTAAACAAAATAAATGAAAAAAATTACTTTGTAGCTTGTAGTTGTTTGTATTCTGATGATAACACTGTAGTAGTAGTGTAATTTTATATTTCAGAAATAATATTTTCATTCATCAACTTACAATCTGGATATTATTAAAATCGAGGACTTTTCACTTTGTTAAAAGAAAAAAGATAGTATTGGCAAAATAAGAAGTAAAACTTCCTTGTTTATCTAAAAAAAAAAGGACATCTAGAATAAAAGCTGCTTTCTCTGTGTGTGAACATGCAAAACTTTTTTTTTTAGTTTCAATGTTGAAGAGAAGTCTAAATCTAACCAGCGGCAACAGAAAACATGTGCATGAAGGGAGACGATAAGTTCGAGAAATAGTGCATTCCAAATGTAAAAGAGTAAAGAGTGTTTAAAAGCATAAATGATAATATTTTGTGATTTAAACACATGATTGAAATGTAACAGCATTTCAATGATGTAACTAGCTGGAAAACGGCTCATATATTTAAATCTTAATAATGTTGGTATTTTTCTGTCCAATGACTTATTACACTGTTTGTAATATGCAAGTTAAGAAAAAAACAAATAGCTTTAAGGAAAGTATGATATTATATTAATACAACTAACTGCGATGTTTGAGTAAGTTTGAAAAGTGTGTAATCATTTAAACACCAAGCCTATAGTTTTAATGCAAGCTAAATATAAATAGCAATAGTTGTAAATTTGGACAGGGACTCAGTTTTTGTCATTTTGCCTCTATACACCACCACAGTGGATTTTAAATCAAACAATCAATACACAATTGAAGTGTAGACTTTCAAATTTAATTCAGGAAATTTAACATAAGTAATCAACTGTTTTCAGCCAATTTTATACACAGTCCCCCAACTTCATTATACTGATCTTTAAATGTGATACTTGTGCAGGGCCCACTGAAATTTGCAACCACAAAAACAAAATAAAAACTTAGGAAAACAAACACAAAACAAAAATTGTGCACTTACAAAACTAAATATAACATGAAAAAAAGAAAGAAAATATTGCAGAGAAGTCTTAATCTTTAACTTAGGCTGCCAACTTCATTGACTTTTGAAACACTTCAAGCAAAAGGAATAATTTGTGCTTCCTAATACTGAGACTGGGAATTTGTGTAGCTCTGGAGCAATTCATTTCACAAAGTGTTGTGTTTGTAATGTAGTTTAAAAAGTTTAGAGGAAGTATTAAAGATGTCAAATTATCCGGATATTAAAGAGAAAAATACAATTAAAAATTTTAATTACTAATAAAAACTAAACTGCAAACATTTTCTTAAAAAAATACTGAAAAAACTATTAAAAACCACCACTAAAAAAACAAATAAAAAATAAAAAACATGAAACTACAAAAACTGTTTTTATTTTTCAAGCCAAATCTTTTTTCGCATTACAGAAAATGAAAACAACACAAAAGACAACAATTTACCTATAAAATCTTTAATTCTTTTTAGAAAATTTTATACTTTTTTTCAAATAAGTAATAATCATACATTCTTAAAAGGCAAGGCAGTATTTTTTCACAGAACCATTTTTGTAAGAAGCCCCAGTAGTGCTAAATAATTATCAGGTACAAAGAAAATATCACCATAAAATATTATTACTTAATTTCTTCTCATGTCCAGCTCCCAAGATATCAGTTTTGACATATATCAGCATAGTTCACCTTTTTAAACATGTACGCAAGAAAAACCTTGAAGAAAGGAGCTAAGAATTTAAAGTGGGACTGTTATTCTTCACCTTACTTGCTGAGGTTGACATATGAGGTTGGCATATGTGCAAAGTTTAGGTGTCAGAGTTGCATCTATACTCCTTGCTCTATTATGTTAAGGTGAGAGTGGATATTCCTAGGATATTGATCCCAGGGATTCGGCTCTAGGTTTTCCTGCTGTTTGGGACCTCAATCAGAATAAACTCGCTTAATGAAAGAAAGCTAAAACGGATGACCGACCGAGGAGCTGCCACAGGGCCTAGTACAACGTAAATTTGCCAGCTGCATTCACATAAAGCTGATAAGTAGTGTATGTAAGTAAGACATAACTGACTAAGACACTGACAGGTTCAGCTGAGTCTTTTGACATAAATAGAAAAACAAAACTCTGATGTTAAATGTTGAAAAATTTGTTTAGCTTTGAATGCTCCAAGCATCAATCAAATGTGGATGACATCAACAACTTCTACATGTAAATTTTTAGCGTGAGCTGAATAGAGCCTTTTTGACAGATGTCAACATCACACTGTGGTTTCATACTCTACAAAAGCCTCGGGAAGAAAACTTTGCCTCTCTTCCAGTGATGATCGGTCTTCTTGCGGGAACGCTAGCCCATTAGCTTCTTTGTGTTGTGAAGGTAGCCTCTGTGGTGATGCAAGCTATACATTTTTTCAATTTAAAAAGATAGAAAAACACATAAGGAAACTGATTTTTATCACATATATGAATATGTGATAAAAATCAGTTTCCTTATGTAACCTGTGAAAAAGCAGCAAATATTTAACATTGATCATTTTGATTATAGACACCATGTTAGTTAGCATGCTGTGCTACTGCCAGCCACTCCCTTATTCACAAGGAGTCTCCACAGAAGGTAGCTTTGAGTGTTCAATTTGATATTTTATGCCAGAGACCCTTTCTGATACAGCCCCAAAGGGGTTTGTGTCTCCCAGGATCAAACCAGGGATCTTTTACATACCATACAGATGCTAAAAGATTGAAGCACTAGATTAACAATGGAGATGAACAGGATTTTACCACCTTTCTAATTACAACGAGCCATAGAGCGCACTTTAAAAAAAATGTCAAACTGTTGAAATATTTCAGTCTTTATTAAAGTGGTGGCTCAACCACAATAATAAGATACGACACTGGGACAGCTGCATCAGGAAGAGCATACACATTTTTATTATGCTGCACTAAAACTGACATGACAGAATCCGACTGCAATGTTCAGTCAGAAACCAGACAGACCAGTTGTGCCCCCCACCCCACCCTCTCATTTTGTGCTACACATTTCCATACACTGTTACAATGGATGACTGCTAACCTGTGAATTTTGACTCTAAATGATGCAGAGTAAATATGAACAAAATGCAAACAAGCATACATAATCTTTAGTCTAATTTTGGGAAAGTAGGGGAAGCAGCATTATGGTGCATAGTGGTGCCAATTCCATTCCGTCAGAGTGAAACTGGTCAGAACCAGGAGATGTTTACAGATAATCCCTCCCACTGCCTCCACATCCAACACTCATTCAGCTCCAGTGTAATAAAAAATGTTTAAGGAACTCTCAGAGACCAGATTTTTACTCCTGCAAGAATACAAACACTTGGCGAATCAGTCAGGCTAAATTACAAATAACAAAGATGAATGGAGTCACCCAGTCCTGATTCCTTTTAAGTCCTCCCAAATAGGTGAATACACCTCTTTTAGTCTTGGTCTAAAAAGAACTATGAGTTTCTTAAATAGCCCTGACTGACATGAGGATTCCTTACACAACTGACTAAAAGATTATTGATTAGAGCCTCTCTGATCATCTCATTAGTCTGTTCCAATTCTTACTTTAAATCCAGAGGAGACCGTGCTTTTCAGATTGTAGGCACTAGATTTTGGGATAGCCTTCATCAGCCTGTTCGGTCAGCTCAATCAAAATTAGTTTTAAACGACTGCATGACTGAACAATCTGCAATTTGCAATGTTAATCCTGGCAATTAGCAGTCAGTTAATAAATCTAATCTGCCGGTTCATACATATTACTGCTGAATGAGTTTTTCATGCACTGCAGCCTGGCGTTGCTTCTAGTAACAGTATATAGATATTTGCTCAATAATAAGAAAATAATGACATCCATGGCCTCCTAGCACATTCAACTCATCCTTTTTCACTGTCAAGGGTTCATGATACAGATGCACAGTTGTGGTTGCAGTATTGAGGCATTAGATATCTACAGAGAGGAAGCGAGCACAAATGGGTAAACTCATAATAAATAACAAATACAACTAAACACAAACTGCTTCTGTGCAGTTTGTCTGTGGGATTAAATTACAGTTTCTGTATTTCATGGGGTTGGAAAAAAAACGTTAATATGTGGCACTATCAGAGATGGAAAAACATGCCAGAAGACAGGAGAGGAGAGGAAGGATGGTTATTTTCAAAGGCAAGCACTGCTTAGAAAGTGACATTTACATGCTTGAAAATTTAAACTGTATATGTAATTTTCCAATTAGCTTTAGAATGTTTATAGTCAGATATTTATATATAAATGATGTGTTGCTGAATTACATTTTTGTGAAAATGTCTTGCAAAATGAACTGAAGTACATCAATTTGGTGTTATTTAAAGGCTGGATGAAAATATCAGGAAATTTAGGACAGACTAAACTTGTTAGTTTGGAGTAATGTGTTAGAGTTTACAGTGATGGACTGTTTACACCTAGTGTAACTGACTTGAATGTATATTTAAAGTGATGATGCTGATTAGATTCATTGAATTGTACCTTTCTTATTAGCTTTTCAGTGTCTAGGTGTTGGAAATTAGTTATAAAGCTTGTGTAACAGTTACTTATATCCTGCAGAATTCGATTGTCTAAAAAGGGCAGAAAGCACAAAACAAAATATTCTGACTTATTTCTAAGTAATTTTGTTCCCCATGCTGCACCACTAGGCCCGATCTTATTGTTCCCCATTTGCCAAATCTCACTTAAACCGCCTGCACATCATGATCCCGAAAAGAGGCTCTTGAAAAAAGTCCTGCTCTTCAAAATTCTAGTTAACATTTCAAAACGGCACTGAACAACTGGTCATCTTTGTGTCAATTATTAAATCGATCATTTCACTCACAGTTTGTCCCAGTGGAGTCACACAGCAGAGCTTCTTTTTCAGGTGTTCAGGCAGAAAACAAAAAAGTTTTCCTAACAAGGGATAGAGTGTCCCCGGCATCACGTCTTCTTCCTTCGTTGGGCCTAAGACACATAATTTAGAATTTATGATAAAAATTATATAAAGAAAATCTTTGGACAATAAAGATGTGCATAAGAACTCATCTACCTGTGAGAAAGCTGAAAATCAGGCCTATTAAAATGACTGTAGTGCAGTTTAATCCACTGTACCACATGTAGGACAATGAGTAAAATCTCTTGAGTCCAGAGGGTTGGCTGAAGAACAAAGAGATGCTTAAGGAGATGATCAATGTGAGAGGTCACAGTGTGCAGCCGGAGTGATCCATACCTCAGAGTGATATTGTTGAACGCTGTCTGAATAGCAATAGTCGCATTGGCTCCGCATTCAAGTGGCAGTGGTTTTGTGCTACGAGTGAGGATGCTTCCAATGCCGAGCCAGAAAGCCACAACCAGTCCTGCACACAGACCTACCAGAGCTCCCTGGAAACAATTACCAAAATAAATAAATTAAAAAACAAAAACAAAACAGCATTGTTGTGAATTTACGTTAGAAGTAACTCAACTTACGATGGAGTTGGCCCACGGGAAGAACATCCCAAGACAAAACAGACCAAGAATAGGACCACCAACCATGCCAAAGATTTTCAAAGCCACCTAACGTTAAATAGGATAAACAATCAGTCCAAACATTGAAGTATGTTGATAATAAAGTTATAGCCGATGTGAGCTTACCTGTAAAACCGAATCACCCATGAGGTGAGTTAGATATGCCATGGCCAGGCAGAGCAGTCCATAGGACATAGCTTTTTAAGGAAACACAAGTATAAGCTTTAGGGTCAAGGCATAATTTTCAATTCACTACTTTAATTCATAAATTGCGACCTTTAAAGTTTCAGAGAGCAGACCTAAAACTTTGGACAGCAGGGTTGCTCTCGCCTCCGTCATGGCAGGATATTGCGGTTTGATGAGGTCTTCCATTGTTACAGTAGCTAAAGAGTTAAAGGCCGACGATATGGTGCTAAACAAGAAAAGCAAAAAAAGCACATGTAACTTTAAAATGCACATTTAAAGCATGTTTCACCTCCTGAACTCTTGAAATACCAAATCATTACAGCAATAAGAGTTGATGTAATAGATAAACAACCACAGTTACCAACTTGTATTATACACCTGTATCAAGTCTTATCTTTGAGTCCAGGTGAACTTTGGTACCAAATTTGAGGAAATGCTCTTATAATTATCTTCAAGCGATAAAGAGTTTTGTGAGACTTGGACAGTGTTTCCGCAGGTAGGTAGTCAATATTACCAACTCCATAACAGAGGTTCATATTCAAGCAAGTTCAACATAAACAGTCAAGTTCTCTTTATGTTTACTCACTGACAAAGCCTACAACTTCTATCAGAGATAATAGGTAACACAACAGTGGTTATTATTATTTGTTTTATGTAAGCCAAAGTTTTTACGTAAAAAGGGTTTGACACTTCACTCGATTCTTTTTACTCGCAAATATGTGACGTCTGCACGTTAGACTTTAACTTTAATGCTGATGCATTTAAAAGCTAAACGTTACACAGTGTGTTCAGCTCTGAGTCACAGTATAATGGACATCAGGAGAGTTTGTCACAAGATCAAAATAAAAGTCACTTTGACTTAAGAGGTCTACTTGGTGATAAAATAGCCTACAAATGTAACAGGTCAGTTTTTTCATCTGCAATCTATCAGCTCCAATTCCACGAGTTTAAGAGACTTGGCAGCAAAATAGAACCAAAAAATAAATATAACTTAATAATTTTAAATTCCAGTGGCAATGAGACACTGCTATTGTAAAGCTAGCAGCTGTAAAATTATAGCAATGGTTTGTGCTGCTGTAACTTTATAGCTGGGCTTAAATTGGTGGCGTCACTAAGCTACATCTCTACAGGTAAAACAGGTTCCTTCAGCAGATAATCTATACAACAGCTGAAATACTGTAAATAATGAAATTAGTGAAAATGAGGCACTTCCAACTGTGAACATAACCTGGTCTGGAAAAGGGTAGGTGTTCAATATAAGTTGCTATGGTGATCTAACCTGAAAAGAGATCCACCTTTATTGTATTCTTCGTGATAAATAGCCTACAAATTCAGCAGTTTATTTACACTGGAATTTATGACTTTAGGCTCAACATAGCACAGTAATCCATTAATCTTGGCTTTTTAGTACACCCTCCACGTTCACTCTGTGTGTGTGTAGGAGCAGTACCTGTGCCCCACTGACAGTGAAACTGCATCACAAAGTGCAGCACAACCAACATTACAGTTACAAAAAAAGCTTCTTTTTTTTGTATCTTCAGTTTTAATGACAGTGAAAAACCTGCTTTTCTTATTTAACAAAGATGCAAGTAAACGTCATGAAATGTTAGGGTCAAGGACAAATATTAAAAATCATGTCCATACATGACGTTAAGTACATAATGCAAGTATCATGACAAGCCTAATGCTGAGTGCTGAATTACTGTGCAACGAGGGTTGCTATGAAAAAGGAATTCTGTCTCTGCAGAAACTGTGGAAAGTCCCATACCTGAGGGCTGCACTGAATAAACAAGCAATGAAGAGTCCAGGCAGCCCAGGCAGACCGTGCAGCATATCCATCACAAAATATATCACCATCTGTGGAAAACAAACTATAAACACATCTTCCTGGTATCTTCAGTTTGATTTGCATAAATTCATAATTTGGCAAGAACAAAACACATATTGTATCATCTCTGATGTCTCAGACTACAGAGACACGACAACTCAAATGTAATGAAAGGTATCACTATAAAGTATGCAAATACCAGTGCTGTTGTGTTTTATGTGCCCTAGGGGCATAAATATTTTTAATCATCCTTCATATTTCACTTCAGATTTTGCTCACTCCAGGAAAAAAGTATGACAGTTATGCAATATTCATCAAGGATGGAAACACTAAAAACAGTACATAGCACAGTGCAACTCACTGCATCCCGTGAAGAACTGGCCAGCTTGTCAGAGTGGTCTACTCCACAGTAACGTGCAAACATGACCAGCCCCATGACACAACTCAGAGCCAGAGCCAGCTGCAGGGAGGGAAAAACCATGTAGCAAGACCTGCAGGGAGTCGGGAACATAATAAGGTGCCAACTTTGTCAGCTTTTTTTCATTTCGTTTTTATTTCACTCATCCTTTTTCTGATGTTTTTTCATTTCTTTTTATTTTGCGTAGCCTCCTTCAAACTTGCAGGGCAGAGTGCCAAACACATAAACAGAAGGACCGCAAGCTAATCTAACAGCCACAAGATTTAATAAAACACATGAATGCATACAAGCTAACTTAAAATGTTTAGAGACTCATCTACTATCTCCTTCCATGTTTGTTGTGTCATGAATAACTGTAGAACATATTGTCACGTCTAATCATTTACTGTTATGCCTTACTGTGAAGCACTTTGGTGTACCCCCTGGTTTAAAACGTGCTATATAAATAAAATTGTATTGTATTGTATTGTAGTATGAATTCACAAGAATCTCTGCTTTAATATGAAATCCACTGCTTACCTGACAGCCTCTTTCTCTGTGCGTGAGCTGAGGTATCTTTGGACCTGAGCCTGGTTAACACCATACAGGGACAGCATGAGGAAGACCCCACCGACACCAAGAGTCCAGAAAGTGTGTCTTTCTGTAGGATCTGGGTTTAGACTGTACCACAGGCGAGAGAGAGAGCGATACAGTTTAAAGATGATATCTTATGAAATCAACTGCATGAACAAGCTTCCAATGTAAACTTGCAACAACAGGTAATGATTCCAAATATACTAATTGAAGAATACAGACCTGGTGTAATTAAATAACAAAAAGCAATAGCTGACAAACCTTTCTTAAAACTGTAGAAATAAAGATTTAAAGAAGTACTGAATAATGAAGAGAGACACATTCAAGCAAGATTTGATTGATTTTTTTCTTCCTTCTAAATAAGTGGAGATTTTAATACCACCTGCAGTACTATAACCTGTATATAACCTATACAATAGGTGAAGGATTGTTTTCGTTTGTAAGCCTGTCTGCAAACATTTTGTCAGATTTTCTGCCTCCGTGTAAATCCAACCACTAATTTGCTGAAATAACCTCAGGTGCCAACAGACGCATTTTTAGAGCTCCTGTTGGAGCCAGGTGAAATTTGTTTCTGACTGCCAGTCATTGTTTAGAATGCAGATACATTCAAATAATCAAATGCAAACCTAATTTCTCACCAGAAAAACCGCACTGTGGCTTTTAAATGTACAAGCTACAACAAAAAGAAGCATTGGATTTGCTTAATTCTTCAGCTGTTCAAAAGACTGTTAGTTTTGTGTGGTTGCTGGTGTGGTATGGGATGTATTTGACTATCATCTGGATATATATGCCGTGTATTTTATTCTTATCCCCTTTATCTGCATGCAACCAACGTGTGCTCACACGGGAACTGTTGTACACCCCAGAAAGCTTTCCGTATCAAATATCACCCCCCTTGCCTGCATATTCTACATATTCAAATAAAAACTCTGTTAAGCAAACTTCAAACGCACTCGAGACCAGAGATACGGTTTCCCTCCCAGACTTTCTTCCAAACATCAGCCACTCCTCCAGTCTTCTGCACCCCCACCACAATGACAGCCAGCTGCCCTGCAAACATCACAACAGTCTGAAAGACGTCTGTCCAGATGACGGCCTTCAAACCACCCTGAGACGAAAGGGACCCGAAAGCATTAAAAGGCTACATATGTGAAACAAAAAGCAGCAATCGTATATGTATTTGTTTGCTACTCAAAAATAAAAGACCCTACTTAAAAATATATTTTTTTTGCAGGATGTTTGTCAGATTTTGCAAGTTATTTTTATAGGAGAGCAAAGTCTGTGTTGACAGAAGACCAAGTCATTCCTATCAAGGTAAGCTCAATAAAATCACTCTTAATTTATTCGAAGCTCTTGTAGAGGGATGTGCAAACTGAGCCTGTGATGCAACTCACCAGTGTTGTGTACAACATGCACACTAGTCCAGTGGCCAGCACTGCTCCCCATAGTTCAAACCCAGTAACTGCAACAAAAAAGAAAAAAAAATGAGTGAGAGCAACTCATTAAACCACAAGAATTATTGAGTCAAATTCAATGAGTAAGTTAAAAAAAGATAAATGACGTCTTCTTACCTGTATTTAGTGCAAAGGCAGGTGTATACACACAAACTCCCATATAGATAACCTGCAGTCAGGTAAAGAAATCAGAAAATGTCAAATTCATAGAATAAAATTTGAACTTTAAGGCCTCTGTAATATTGAATGCACTAAAGCTGTCCACCAAACCTGCAAAGTGACATAAAATTTATTCTCCTTATAGCTGAGAGTAAAAAAGAGAATATTTACACTGCTTTTTTATATCTGCTTAAACTGAAACGAGAGCTGGTACAACATGACAGAGCTACTGGGCATCAGTCGCTCTCTTCTTCTGCCACAGGTTGCCACAGTGGATCATCTGCCTCCATCTCACACTGTCCTTAGCATCCTCCTCTGCTACACCAACCCTCTGTATCTCCTCCTTCAGTACATCTATAATCGTATCTGTGGTCTTCTCTCATCTCCAAACTGCTCAATCTAACCTGTCCCTCTGATGTAGTTATTTCTAATCTTGCCAACTCTGGTCCCTCTCAATGAAAGTCTTATCATCTTCAACTCTGCCATCCACACTTCTTGTCTTTTTATAAGTGCTACAATCTCCAAACCACACACCATTATACTTGTCCACCATCACTACCCCTGCTGCGGTTTCACTGTTACACCTGTAACCCTGTCGTTTACACATATTCTGTCTGTCTGTTTTTTACCAGTTGTAAATTAAAAGCATTTCCAAAAATATTAATTTAAGCCTAAACTTATTTTTGGCACCATCCCTACAGAATACCGTTATTATAAAATGTTATGTTGCATTAAAAAAAATGTAATGGGTTACACAGGGTTATTTATATTTTACTTCTATGAGAAAAAGAGCAGTGATGCTATATTTGTGGCTGTGGGATTTGAATTTCAAATATTGGGGAAAAAACCTTGCATCAGCACATCCTGCGTTATCACACTGCAGTGCTGCACTCACCATTTGAAAGATGAAGGTCAAAGTTCCACATATGCGTACTGCTTTGCTGAAACGCAGCTCAAGATACTGTGAAACAAAGCAGCATGAGAAATCTAAAGATAAGCTCGCTTAAACTAATGACTGGTGAAAAATGAAAATGACTTCGGCAAACCTGGTAAGCGCTTGAGATGCGCAGTCTGTAAAACACTGGAATGAAAATGTGAGCTGGAATGAGGAGGCCCAGGATGTAGGCGCAGCCGATGAACCAGTACTGAGTGCCGTGCGTGTAGATCTCTGCTGGTACGCCTATGATAGCCACGGCCGACTGGAACGATGCAATGAGCGACAGTGAAACAGGAAGGCAGCCCATGCTTCTGTCTGCCATTAAGAACTCTTGAGTCGTGCGCTGACGCCCACCAGACAGAGCGTAGTACAGCCCGATGCCCATAGAAGCAGCGAGTAAGACGGCAAATATCACATAGTCTATAACCGTGAAGTACTTCTGGTCGGACGGGTCCATCTTGATTGTCTCCTGGCTGCAGTTTGAGAAGATTGTGTGCTCCTACACACACATAGTCAGATAAATAGGAAACGTCCTTGTTCACACCCATCAGTCATAACAATCCAACAACCTTGAAAGAAACAAAAAAAGCTGAATAAATATGTGTGTGGGGCGGCTGTAGCTCAGGAGGTAGAGCAGGTCATCTATGAACTGGAGGGTTAGGATCTTGCCCAAGAATCAAAGCACTAACTCCCATTGGAGTATAAATGTTAGACAGAAAGCACTTAAGCATTAATAAAAAGTGCTTGTATGAATGGGTGTGAATGGCTGAGTGTTGTATAAAGCACTCCGAGTGCTGAGGTCGAGTAGAAAAGCGCTATAAACAAACCAGTCCATTTACCATTTGCATGTGAGGAGATCTGCTCAGATATCCAGAGTTATTATTTATATTACGTAATATTATTCTATTTAGACCTTTTTTCCTTATAAAATTACAAAAAAAACCCAACTTTGCAATAGTGGGAGAAGAAACACATCTGCACACAGTTGATTTCCTTGAACTTTTCTTAGACATTTGCACTCCTGCTCAGACAAACAGATTCAGTGCTGCTTCTGCTGTCGCTAAACTGTAATGCTTGCATCAAAGCACCACTGCTACGGGAGAAAATCAAACTGTGCAACCTAATGTGTGCAAACTGAGTTTAGGTAAGCTCTCACTATATCAACTTTGCCCTACTTGTGCTGATCCAAAAATAATGTCAGGCGTTTTGGACCAGCTGACATTATTTGGGAGATTCAAAGGGGGAGGTTCTTTGGTCCTGAGCTTAAAGGACAACAGCAGGAACCAGTCACTGTGAGTTTCAAGGTCAATGACATCAAACGTTTAAACAAGCGTTTCCAGCTGTGGCGAAGAGAGGTTAAAAGGTCATTTTAAAACATGTTTTCCTATCAGAATATACAGTTAATGTTTGCCAATAAAAATATTTCAGTGGAATCTAATATAAATTCACACGGTTTGCAGTATTTTTAAATTGAGCCAAATTGCACAGGACATTTACGTAAGAAGAGTGCCTTTTAAATAAATACTAGAAACATGTGGGGTGTTTTTTTTTTTTAGCATCACAAACAGGTGTAACACTTAATAGGAAGATACAATTTCTGTTTAAAAGGGGGGCATCTCCCCATTTTTTGATTTGGCAGGTTTTATTTATTTTTTTAAACACTGGACGCCCCTCCTGACATAAACCCACAGAGATTTGTGTCTCCTCCCTGAACTGAACTGGGGATATTTCGATTGTCAGGCAAATGAATAAACCACCACACTGGAGCCACTAAAATCAGCACTTAATCAGTAAGTAAAACAATATTAATCCCTAGTGTGTGAGGACTAATTTTTTGTCACCCTAGGGGACATCCTCATGTTTCTTGTTTTGCTTTCACATTAAAACAGAGTGAAGGAGGAAATCATTTCATTTGAGAGGCTGGGAGACAGATTAGCTATTAATATGTTGTGAAATCTCCGCTGATCAATTAATTGGCGTACAAAATACACCGAGATCACAGAAACATCGCTATAATACAACAAATCATGATGCAAGATTTAAAAAGCGACTTTAACTTGACTTAGAGGTACTGTTGCTGTAGCGCAGATATTTTAGTTATAAATAACTACCCCGTGACCGTCTGTAACGTTACCTGCATAACTTGACTGGGTATGAAGGAAATTACCCTAATCAGGACAGCCTGATATGTAAGAGGAAGCAGTGTGCTGGCAGAGACATGAACAGGTAAAAGAGCATTGAGCAGGGTTACCTTCACAGGGAAGCACTGCGGGTATCCGGGTGAGTGTAACCATCACCATGCCTTTCACTGAGACGTTCAAGAGCACTGGGTTAGTTAAAACTTGCTTGAGGAAGGTATTTCCATGAATGAAATCACGACTTAACGAAAATGAATAATTGTATTTTCAAATAAATGTGAGTCTTGTGTTTAAACCTATGCTATGTTGGGTGAAAAAAAAGAGTTGAGCACACTTACCTTGCTAATCTCTTGCTCCATTGCTCCATGTGATCGCAAACTGTTTCTAATTTTCTTCCGGGGTTGGAGAAGTGGGCGGTACGGTGACGCAACAGCCGCCAAAATCAAAAACTTGCAAGAGGAGTGGATGTTTACATCGGGCCAAGTACGTTCAGAAAAATAAAGAAAAAGACTCGGGAAACATGGAGGGAGTAACCGCAAAAGGTACTGGAAGCGAGGGCTTAGCGACATCGCTAGCTAGCTTATAAAGAACATTGTTGTAATGCAAACTTCTTTAGCCTGCTAATGCTATGAGCTAATGTTTATTAGCTCAACATTAAAACAGTAAAACATTCGTTTGTGTGCTTTAGAAGTTAGTAAAAGTGGGCTTTATCCGCAGGTGTTTTGAGTCACCTAAGTCTGCTGGAAGTTCAAGCCAGGAGTCGTAGAAGTCAGCTTCAGCAGCAGAGTCGTGTGATGGAGCTGAAGGCTAAAGTTGAAGCACTGAAGAGCCAGAGAGAGCAGCTGAAGGCACAGATACAGACACACCAGGTTTGGGGACTCATGGTGGCAGAAGCTCCCTTAGCAGTCAAATATTTAAGCAAAACATAAAATTATAAACTTATAAAATTAAAAGCCGTATTTATATTCATTAAATATACAGTTTATAGTCGACTTACATTGTAATTTTTTTCAAGATATAGTAGTTTCTGTTTGTGTTTTATTTACATACTAAACTAGAGTACTCATCATTACCCGACCATTTTCAGAAGAATGTTTCTTTTGTTAAGCCACTTAACACTGATCTATAAATCATTTAAGCATAAAAAAGGTAAACAACTCAGGAGATGAACCGCTGTTGTATCTACACAATGACAACACAGTTTGACAGACATAAAACCTGATTGTTTACTTAGGTGTGAGAAAGCAGCGTTAAACCAACTAATTTCATAGTCATATGATGCTCACATTTGAAACGGGTTTGAAACATTACATCACCTTCACATGCTGGTTACACTTTCCTGTTACAGGACCTCCAGAGGCTGAGGTTGTCTATGGACAAACGGTGTGCAGATGAAGAAGAGGTGAACATGGAGGAAGAATCGGAGAACTCAAAACTTTTGCATCTCATGGCCAGACACACTCAGCTCAAAGATCTTCTACACGCTCATCACGTCATTGGTATCAGCCTAGCTGCATTATTATTTCCTCTGGTTCAGTGTCACGTGTAGATGTTTTCACTGATTCTCTCCAGTGTGTCTCATACTTCAGATCTGTATTGGTGTGTTTTAATCCTCTTTTTTCCTGCTCTGTTTTATTTGCTGATATCACCAGGTGGGTATGACATCATAAAAACTCGCAAAGGTAAAGGAGTGTGTGTATCTATCGCAACAGCGTATGAGGACATCTTCTTAGACACCTTTAACCTGGAGATTGACCTGAAGCCAACTGTAAAGATTAGTCGCCACAACATCCCTCCCTTTATTCCCCTAAACAACCTTGCTGAGCAGAACAACATCCAGACAGACCTGAGAATGTTTCTGGACACGCTCAGTCAGCATCTCAACGCCTTTGCTGGTCGCAAGCAGCAGCTGAAGCTTGTTAAGGTGCCAGATTTCACTTTTTTAAAATTATATTTCGCTGTATGTGTCAGCAGCTGTAGCATCACCCAATGAAGGTTGACTCGGTTCACAGAGTTTGAAAGCCAAGAACCTATTAATGTCATTAATGTTATGTACAAACTATTTATGGCTTTTAAAGCACAAAACCCTTTGGTGTTCATTGTTATTTGTATATAACTGTTTTTTGTTTATAGGAGAAACATAAGTCGGTTGAGGTGATGGAGAGTAATGTTTTATGTTCACTCCTGGTGCTGTTATTCACTGAGCCAAGAGAAAAGACAGCTGTCCTCTGCACACTGGACTACACAGACCACACCCGATGTCTACCCACACGAGTCCATTTTGAAAGCGAAGGTAGGATTTTCACATTTATTTTTGTTTTAACCACAAACTCTGTCCCGTTCCCGCAGGCGTATAAAATCATTCAACATGCTTTTATAGAAACTTGTGGAAGAAAAGGACATTGTGAAGAGGTTGTGAATGACATTGCAACAAACTAGCTTGCGAAATCCTAGATATTCAACAATTAACTGCAAGTAATATTATTTCAAAATTGGAAGTATTTAGGAGCTACAACAGGTCAGCCACAAAGGGGAACATGAAGTTACGGAACCGTTTCTATGGCTGAGCAGTTACTGTAGCTGTTATACGCCCCGATACTTGTCCATTTATTAAGTCTAGAAAAAGTCTGATTACAAACATGTGATGTTGTTGTTAAAAATTCATAAAACTTAGAATATGTTAATGTTGATTTCCTTTTTTTTGTTGCAGACAAACAGCTTCCTGATTCTCCACAGTGGAAGAAAAACTGCAGCTTACTTATGGAGACTCCTGTTCACAAGGCTTTAATAACCATGAAGAAAATGGGAAGCATTGTTTAGATTTTTTTCACTAATATGTATTAAATGAGTTTTACTGTTTCATTTTGCTAAAAGAGTAATGTACTTCCCCCCTTTCATTTTTGTTTTTAAGGTATTGAATTGTAAGAAAGCAAAGTAAAAAGTCTTAAAATTCAGGAAATAAAAGTTTGATCCTATTTTATTTTTTTTCTTTATTTTTTTGCACAATGTTGTGTGAGTACAGTCATACAGGTATGCTTGTTGCCATGGCTGTCTCAGTACATGTAATAAAATAGCCCATTGTAAAGTGTGTCTAGTGGAAGGGGTTGTTGGTAAGTGTGCAGTTATTTTTCAGCAGCACATTCCTTAGAGATTCAGTTTCAGCACTGTCATGGAGTTTCTTCAACATTAAGCAACTAATAAAAACAAAACTATTTAAAAAAAAAAAAGAAAATTAAGGTTTTGAGTTGTGAAGAAGTAAAATGCCCAAACTTTCAAATTCCTCTACGAAGGTTTCGTAACGACCTCCACGTCGTTTTTATGTTTCAGCTTCTCTATAAATTCCATCACTTTCTTGTGTAACATCTCTCTCTGAAGCAGTCTCAGTCTTTCCATTTCCTCTCGGGCTTTCTGCTGTTGCCTGGCCAGCTCTTTTTCTGATATTGAGTCAATAGTTGCAATCTTTTTCATCTGCATAAGTGACAGGTTGCTCTGGACTTTCCCTTTGTGTCTCACAGAACTCGTTGGTTTAGTTGATGGTGGTGGTGCCGATAAGGACCGGTGTTCCACGGGTTTAGATCCTTCATAGATGGATTTGCTAGAGCGCAATCTTCCAGCAGATGTGTATATCGCCCTGGAGAAGTTTGTGTCTGCATTTCTTTCATACTCTGCGATTTCTTTCATAGCGATGCTGGCTGTAGCTTTTGGTTCACAGACTTGTACCATCACCACCCGTCTTGCTTCATTTAGTAGTTTGTCCCTTCGCTGTTGAAGCATTTTCTGGGTGTATCGGTTCTGTTTTTCCAACATGTTTAGCTTACGTTGCAGATCTCGGTCCTCTTTTTGGTTTAGAACTCTTAACACTCTTTGAACTTCAGGTCTTGTGTAGATGTGATCCATTATTTCCAAGGACTAGAGGGAGGAAAGTATTTTCTGAGCCTTTTTTTTCTTTTAATTAAAGCCAAAAACATCAGATTTTTTACCTGATTTTTGTGCACTATTCCACTGAGCGCAGTCATACCGGTGTGTTTGGTCCCATGGCAGTCTCACCATCTGTAATATAATAGCCTATTGTAAAGCATGTCTAATGGAAGCTTTTGCAAGTGTGCAGTAATTGTTCATCAGCACATTCCTTAGAGATTCAATTTCAGCACAGAAGCAGGGCTTCTTGCACGTTACACAGCTGCTACATAATGACTGTAAAAAATACTTATGAGTTTGTGCAGTTTTCTCCCTGCTGCTTCATATTATTCTCTATTTGGGATTATGTTTAAAAATGAACTGTAAATGTACATTTTGGGAAACAATTACATTATGAGTTACCATTTATTTTACTGTGAGTGCTGTGCAACACAATCAGGCTGTTATTATAATATCTTAAACTGTTGCTTTTATATAAATATTATGGTCTTGAAAGATGTGGTGGTTTTAGAAACACTGAGCTCATGAATCGTCACTATTCTGACTGAGAAAGATTTACTTTGACACGAGTCTTCAGTTGTTACCTTTAGATCATCTGCAAACATCTCATCCTCCTCTAAACATCTCTCTCATCCCCTCCTTCACTGTATCTGTGAATCTTATCTGGGCTTCCTCTGATCCTCCTGCCTGCCAGCTCAATGTTATCTTAGGCCTGATGTATCCACTAACACTCCTGCTAATTTTTCATTTGGCAAAGATTTAATGCTAAATACGCTTCTCGGTGAAACGCTCACTATTTATCTGGGCATGGGGCTGGCACTAGGAGTACTCTGGGTTGAGCCATAAATAAATATACATTGGTCATGATCTCCACTAGCTTTCTAGATTTATTAATTACTTTTTCCTAATATTTTTATAATCAATTAACTTCTTCAGTTGTTTTAAGCAAAAAAACATTTTTTTCAATCATTACTTTAAGTTTTTTAAGCATCTTATTTAACAGTAAACTGAATCGTAAGGGCTTTTTTCCCCTTTGATTTGATGATTTGTATAACATTAGAATTTGCCATCTTGTCGTGGGTGTTTACAATCAATGAAGAAAAACTGCTTTTTAGTATACACATTTATAATTGAAAATAATATTTTTAGCCCTTAGTTCCACATTAGCATGAACATAAGACAAACTATACTTACGAGAAAACCTCTGTGCTACAGCAGAACGAAAACGAAAAAGTTGAAAATACATACACTATTACAAAAACATCACTCTATTTTGTTACATTTCTTGGTTTACTTTTAATTGTGTATTTTCCCCATAAAATATTATTGCATATATTATTTATATAAATGGAAATACTGGAAAATAGTACGTAGTGTCCTGATCATAATGACAAAAATATTGGTGCAAATTCTTGCAGTATCCCTTTAAAAAGATAAGCCAGCCCACCTGGAGTTTTGCCCTTCTGCGCCAAAACTGAAAACCGGGCTTGAAGTTGGCACAGCAAAACTTCCCAAAATGTCACACAGTTACTCCAAAGTGGATCAGCTGTTGACATCGCTGCTTGGTAAGTTTATTCTCTGCAGTGATTTGGCTTCATTCACATTTGCAGAGGAGCTATTCGCTCGTTTTCAGCTGCTTATTTTCACTGCTGCTTCCGTTTTAGTCGCACAGGTCAAACAGCGTAATCAATCAGGTTTGTTGGTTT
>VUQR01011649.1:0-10681 GCA_015108515.1 Hemichromis elongatus
TTTTTTGCGGTCTCGCCTTGATGCGTACTTTGAATTGGAACAGTACTTGGTCTCCGACTGATGACGTATCACGAGTACACGAGAACGCAAGTACGCACAAGTTCGCATATTGAGACAGGGCCAGTGTGTATCACACACTTACTCTGTAGTGACAACTGTGACATTTAAAAGAGCATTCAGAGAACCCAATGCCCCCTAAAGGCAAAAGGACTGCATTAAAACATTTTATTCTGATGTCCTGGTGGTATAGAAATCTAGTGTAGTATGTTATTGTAGAATAAAAAATGTTTGTATCGTTGTGAAATGAAATCATGTTGTATTGAAAAATGGACAATAAAAGGCCGAGGTCAAATGTTTAGCCCACCTAGTTCCTCGTGTCCCCCGAGGCCTGGTATATTACAAGTATAAGACTGAAGACGACCCATAAAGATTGTGGGTAATATGAAGCTAACAGTAAACAACGTTAGAGAGGACTGTAGCATCATTCCTTATCATTTCACGTCCCACATATATTGAGATAACATTGTTATTGTGAATTTTCTTTGGGTGTGATATAAATGTGATATTGTGACATCCGCGGTGTGTAAATGTTCCCTCACAGGTGTGGGAACATCCTGGTCAGTATCCATCTGAGCCGGTCTTTGTTCCCTCTCCTAATGCTACAGAGGAGGATGATGGCGTCATCATGTCTGTGGTCATCACTCCAGACAAGGTTAGTCAGGCTCAGCCATGTTGGACCGGCTCCTCTTCATACAAATGTAAAACATGGCTGCACACGCGCTTGGAAATCACGCCATTGTGTTTTCTTGTACACCAAGTATTTCTTTACCCGTGTTGCTATTCTCTCTAGGACAAGAGTACATTCCTTCTGGTGTTAGATGCCAAGACATTTGAGGAGCTGGGCAGGGCTGTGGTACCTGTCAACATCCCCTATGGCTTCCATGGGACATTCAATGCCACGGCTTAGATGTGTGATGGGTGCATATGTGACTTCACTGGGGCACACCTATGCTGTGTACATGTTGATTTAAGAGCACAAACCCTCACTTAAAGAAGTCCTTTATTCTCATGCCATACTGATATCTCTGTTAAAGCATATATGCCTTTTTCAGACTTGAACTTTTATTAAGTGTCGATCTTTGCTGAAATGAAATCTTTTGTGTCTTTTCTATTGTTTTTCTCAGCTATCTGTAACTGTCTAGTTTCATTTTGATATGTGGCAAAATGAAAGTAGTGTTTCTATATCTGCTCTTCCATGCATAGTGATTGCTATAAAAAAGGTGGTTAAACTGATCTTATGACACTGTTGAGTAAATGCACACTTTGGCACAGGACACACATGTTGGAGAAACCTCTGTGACTTTAAAATGTACAATCTCAGAGACATCCACGAGTCACTGAGCATTCTGTCAATAATGAAGCTGCATTTAAACACCTGGTAGAAATATTTATTCTCATAAGAAATGTTTGGGAGCAAAACACAGAAAACAAAACTGCATTTTTGCAGTCTTTTGCTTCAAACAAGGAATAAAACAAAGTTTTTTACAGTCATGAGGTTAAACAAATTACATTTGATTTACATTTTCTTTGCTTCTTTGAAGTGAAGAAAATTCTAAAATACATATCCTATAATAATGCATTTGGTCAGACATATTTGAGTTATACAACAAAGTGAAATGTAAGCCTTCAATAATCAAAGTGTCACCATTATTTGTGACTAAGGACACATTTATTCAAACCCAGAACAATAAAATATTTCTTTAATTGACTTATACAGCAGCACAGAACACTGGGGAAGAACATATCAATCTTAGCATCCAGTTGTACTTTAGTAAACGAATAAGTACACTAGAGGCACAGCGCTATTCACCAAAGTCAAACAGAAAGGTGTGCTCCCTGACACAGGTGACCGGGCAGGCCCCACACTAATCCTCCAGCTTATCAGAAATAAGAGCCAGTGTTTCCTTCAGCTGTTTCTTCTTCTCTCTCAGGTGAGTTTCCAGGTTTCGTGCATTAGCCAAAATGCCCTCCAGCTCCTTAAACTGTGAGGTGTCTGCAGCAGCTCTCTCACTACAACAGAGCACAAACACTGACCATGAAGCTGTGCAGCAACAAGCAGCTGTCAGTCTTTATAAGCCAGCATTCGTAGATGAGGGTTTTCGGTTCGGATTGGAACAGGATCAATTGCATTTATGATAAATTTGCTTCTCTGAGCTCTAAGCTAAGTTCCATCTTCCTCAGTCACATTTTTACCTTCAAATGAGACATTCTGTGTCAGTCTGTCTCTCTAATGTCTTTCTAACTGGGACACATATGACCATATGACCAGTGAAACTCTCCTTTCTGTCAGTGTAAAGACGTGACGTATTTAACTGTTTTTTTACATGAAAAACCATAAAAAATGAAATTTCTGTGGTAGAAACTTATAACGGAAACTTTAATGTCATTTAATAGTTTATTGTTTAATTCATTTGTGTAATATGAATTGGGGGGTTATTAATAGGAAAAGCTGTGAAACTTATGGAAATACAGTTAAAGTCCAACATTCCTGCTTTTGGTGAGCAGCTGATCAAACAAGAGTTATAAATGGCTTCACGTGCACATTCAGCCGCTGACACTCATTTAGACACTGAGCCGTGGCTCTGTGCTGCATGCACACATTTCTGCATCTCTGCCATTCAAAGACTTTGTATAGATTTTATGTAAGTTTCAATACTGAACTGTAACTATTCAGTATTTTCATAAAAGCCTTTCATGGATTGAGGTTTAAGGCCTGGACAAGGTTGGAACCTCCCCACGATGGGAAACTGCTTCTGCGACACTCCTCCAGGCTCTCTCCTGGAGTCAGTTTTATCTGTTCCCGTCCACACCCTTCCTGCCAATTACGAATGAGCAGCTGAATAACAAACCAATCACAGAGCAGTGCGCTGTTGTGTGAGCTCAGGCATTGGCTCAGTCTCAGCAGCAGGAGGAAAGGTGAGGCTACAGCTGGTCATACAGAGCAGCAGAGCAGAGTTTCACTTGTCCATAAACGCTAATGTAATGAACACACAATGCATACAGATGGATTGTCACGTTACATCGGCCACTTTTAAGTGGTTATACGGAAACTCTTAAGCCTTTCTAGTGGGCATACGGCGTGTACCAGCGCATCACGTAGACTACACCAATGACTGGATCTTTCTCAGAGGCAAGCTCCGAGGCCGGGCACGATCGCTGCAAAAACACTGATTCTGTTCGAATGAAAACCAGCATAAAGTCCTTGTTTTAAAAGGTCATGTAATGAGCTGCTGCTTGTGGCTAAACTTAAACAGACTCTGTGCAGTAAAGGCACCAAAGGTATATTGTTTTATCTGGATACTGCCAGGCATCCAGTACCTGCCTGCTACAGTAGCAGTCAAAAGTTTGGACACACCCATCTGGATAAAGCTGGTGCTGGTAGGGTACTACTTTCCCCTTCTTCATGAGAAAACTTTGATCAACCATGTTTAACTGGCATGACAGGAAAGAATCCGTCTTGACTTGTTTAAATACCTTAACATTTCAGCAAACTGAGAAACCATCACGCTGAGCTCACTGTTCAGACCTGTAACACAACAAGAAAGCAAATCGATGTTAGGTGTGCTTTTTTTTTTTTAACACAACCACATCCTGTTTATGAAGCAGCCTCTCTAACTTCCTGTGGCAGCACGTTGCTAGCCAGGGAAAAGAAGTGTGTTTGATTTTGTTTGCACTAAAGCAACCAAACGTTACCATACGTATTATATTACTATATTACTCACCGTTCACAGTTTTGCGTGACTGGCATACCTGCAGCTGTGGCCTCAAATGGATTGGCTGACTCCAAACAGGAGGCTTTCCTTTTCTTTCTTTGTGGAGAGTTCTCTCGATTTACATTTGTGCCTTCCACCTGTTGCAATGAGGAAAAAAACTGATGACACTACAATGTTTGCATGCATTCAAACATCCACCTAGCAGAGTTTCTTCATGCTCTGGAGAGTGACTATGAACACAAGCACAACGTGTCCACAGTGAAATGTTTCAAGCACGAAAAACACTCCCCATGTACAAATCATCGTTCACACATACACCTCGGCCCTGAACTTTTCCGTGTGATGGCGCGTGATCCTGCCAGCAGAGAGTCTCTGTGAGGTCCAACACCATGAATGTGAGAAGACATCATTTTGCAGTGAATTCACAGTGAATAAGTGATGATCATATGACCTGCCTCCCTCGCCTAAAGCAGAGTTTTCCAGTGGTGAGAATCTCCTTCTGTGTGTAACACGTGACAAAGGCGACTGTCCTGCCACTGTAAGCAGTTCATGTAGGAAAACAGCCCGAGAGAAACAATCTTACTGACACGACTGCTTTAAAAATGACACATACTAAATATTAGGAACGGCCTAATGAACGACTGTCTTCCCACAGATCCCGGCGCAGCTGCTATTTTTAGATTGCCACTGTGCAGATATTTGAAGCTTGTTGATTTCACTGCGGTCCTTCATTGTGCTACATCATCTCTGTTTAAAACTGGCCTGAACTTCACGTGAAGGGTTTGTTCCGCAGGTTGAAACTGTCATTGAGCCTCGAGGACCTGAGGGAGGAAACACCTGCATAGCAGTGCATGCTACAGTGGCATCGTCCTGCAGAAAGACTGACCACACCAGAACAACCATCTCAGCCACTCATCACATTTGCTTCCTTCTCACTGTATCCACTTACCACAAATGAAAGTCCTTTTAAAATGTCCCTAACTTCAAACAATCTGTGTGAATGAGAAAAAGACTGATCACACTGAAATATGTATCCAAACATCAAAGCAGGCTCCCTCCAGGCTCAAACGGGCCTCTGGAGACTGACTGTCCACGATCGGTCTATACTGAAATGTTTCAACCAGGCAAAACCACATCTCCAAAAGGAGATGCAGCATGCTGTACAGAGGCTCAAGTACAACATGACACGATACCTTCAAAGATGTGGATCTAAACACAGTGACAGGAAGAGCAGACAACTCTGAGGTCAAACCTTCCACTAGAAAGAAGTACATGCAAACAGACAAACACAAACATTTAAAAAGATTTGGGGATGCTTTTTGAATTTTTATAAGATGTGCCTCTCATAATGAGTCAGTCTAACAACCCATTCATGTAAATTACGTTGGTCTGCTATCATATTTGAACAGACACTATGGCTGTCCTGACCTCCTGAGATCTTGTCCGTTTCAGCATCCTGATGTTTAGTGCTGCTGGCATCAGTTTTCCTGCCGTTGCTCCTGCGTCCTCCATGGTGAGACAACAGTACTGCAATTGGAAAATAAAATAAAAAAACACTCAACTTTGTCAGCTTCAAACAATATTTCAGTACACTTTGAATTAAATTGGGTCTGTGTTTTAATTCATAACAATCACAAATCAGTAATACCATAATAGAATCAGTCGATTAAAATATTGCCCAATGAAATAAAATGAACTCCCAGCTTACTTAAATATTAATATTCATGCATTTCTTTTAATTGAAATTTACACAGAAAACTACTAATTAAACCCAGTTCGTTATGTCACTGATCCTGAATCATGCTACTTTTGGCTAACAATTCATGAGTTTGAGACCAGCACAGTATGTCGAGCAAAATGTAGTCAATCTGTTTGATTCCTCCATACTGTTTCTTACATATGAGATTCTTATCTTCAGCTTAGTAGGATTTCGGAAATGTACAACAACGTTAACTCTTTCTAATCTTTCCAAATCTTGTTTCCAACCTGTGTTCATGCTTCAGGAAGCAGAGGGCTGAGAAAGGCACAGAGAGTCAGACTTACAGTGGGCAGGGAATGATTTCTTCAGCTGCTGATTTATAGAATTAATATTTGCTAAAAGTGCAGTACTCTACCTTTCTTACTTTGGAAATTCAATTTCAACTCTACTGAAATTAAGTTGAAAGACTTTCTATCACAAACAGGAAAACAGGAGAACCTGTTCACAGTAACCAACACTGGATTAGTGCATTACATTTAAACAGTAATTAGGTAACCAGGTTTTTGAAAATGTCAAAGCACACAAACCACAGGGAGGTGCTTCTCTGTGAAAACAGCCCAAATGTTCCTACTCCAGATTTAAGCTCGTGTGTTCATATCTCTGGCCTGATTTGGAAGCAGCAGAGGTAGGAAGTAACAAAGTAAAAATACTTTGTTACTGTACTTAGGTAGAACTTTCTGCTATCTGTCCTTTGCTTCAAAAGAGGCAAATGTATGTGTGCATTCTAAATGAAAGGAACAATGACGCATAAAAAGACAATCCAATTGGTGCTTCCATCACCTGTGTATCACGTACAAAGGGATGAAAGAGGCACAGAGATAATTTATGTGTTACCTATAGCGCTATACAGGGCTGAGGTTTTAAAGTAGGCCAAAATGACCTGGAACACTGTTTTTGGTGCAGATGTTCATAAGCTCTGATCACAGTACATCATGCTAGTGCTGATGAAGAGTTTAAAAATGGTGACATAAACTGTGTGAAAATACTGTGAAAAGCAGTGAAAATTTAAAGCTTACATGTAATGTCACCATTTTTAAATGTGATATTGAACCTGTGTTTTTTTTTCATATTGTGAAACATCCTGAGTTGTACACTTTGTGTTATTCAGTGGTTGTATATGAACAACCTGCAGTCTAGCGCAGAATAAACAGGTTAACTTGCTGTATTGTGGTAAATAAACAGTAAAATACATAGTTTTACTGTGTATGTGTTGGACTGGTACACAGTGGCTGTATCGCTCTTGGTCACAGGTTAGGTCAAGTGTAGCACAGATGAATTTGAATTTAAGCTAATGACGTGTACATTTGCCTCATGTGCAGACAGTATAAAGAGTGTGCTGTCAGTGTAGGGAGTGGAGATCAGCTGAGACAGATGGTGAAATCAAGAATTCAGTTGTGTAATCTACAAGAAGCAGTAAACCTCAGAGCAGCAGCAGCACAGGGCAGCTGATCCTGGCCTGTGTGTGTGTTGTGATTCTTTTCCCCACACTGAGCCACTACACTAAAGTAGAGACTATCTGTACTATTGCCACCTTTAATACATACTGGGTCATTAAATACAGCAGATTCATTAAATGGAGACAGACCTTCAAGACTCATCAAGTCCGTCAAATTAACAAATGCGAGCTCTGATAAGAGGGAAAGGAGTAATAAAGAAGTAATTCCCTTTAGAAAGTGAGGCCTCTCTTAAACAGGGCGCAAAAAGGCTGTGTCCCTGGTGTCAGGAGACCACGGAAGGCCAAGGCCTGGATATCCCGGATAGCCCTGCCTCACACAACGCCTTCAGGTGGGGTCATTTTGCTCCAGCTCGGGCTCCTTGAATGCTGGGATGTTGTTCTCTCAGCTCTCACCTTCCTCATTATTCAAAAAGCTCGACTGTGAGAAGTTATTAGTTAAAACTAACTAATTTATCAAAACCTTATTTTCTGGGTTAGCAAGTTAGCCTAGCTGCTAATAGCTACTTAACAGCTATATGGTAAGATTTTAAAGAAAATAGAGGTAACGAGCACTTACGCGATGTTCAGGATCTATGTTGAACAGTTAAATATCTTCGTATAGTCGGGGAAAAGATGTCAGAAGAGCTGTAAAGTAAGTTACTCCACTGCTAATTTGCATATATTGTCCAATTAAAAGTTACTGTCAATTTAAAAGTTAAAGTCTAACCTGTACCGTCAGACGAACACTCGCTGCCCCTTCTTGGGAAACGTAGTCCGAAAATGTAGCGTAAACAAGAAATAGCAGACATGAAGGAGGTGAAATTTCATTGAAAAATGCAGAAGAAACACATTCATTTAACATGCTTTGCTTATAATGTAATATATATTTGTAGCCCGGACGGGACAGTCATTTCTTAATCTTTTCTGTTTTATAAATATAACGCTGACGTGGCACAATCAGTCACTCAATTAAAGAACTTTCATCATATCAAAGACATTAAGAGGGAGAGCTGACAACCAAAGAATGTTGAGCTTTTTGAAGTTTCCATGTCCTGTTGAACCCGAAAATTAAACTATATTTAGATAATGCTTCAAATGAATTACCCCAATACTGCAAGTGTTTGAACTTACTAATGTAAGGACCCATGAGCAACACTATATATTTCAGTGTAGCTATGTTAGTAATCACAGTCACATTCTTCTTAATCATTGTTTAGTGATTAGATTCCGAATCCGAACATAACGAAAATGCATTAAATCTCTAATTCAAAGCTACCATTAATTTAAGCCCAAAAAAGACAAAACCGCTGACTGCTTGTGCGTGGACACGAGGGGTACTTTCAAACCACATCAGTTATACCGGGTAAATTAAATCCGTGAAAGTATACAAAAAAGATTAGTGCTGCCTGTGAGTGAAGTGTGTATGGGATGAAGCTGCTGAGGTGGTGGATTAAAGTGCAGGTCAATGCTGCTGCCTTGTGGCAGGAGAGGACATTATGACGTTGTACAGATAAAGCAAAGAAAGAAAGTGCAGTTAGAGATATGCTTTAAAGTGGCTAGGCTGTGGGAATGATGCTCAAGTGCTTCCTTCCTTCTTTAAACAAAACTCACCAGTAAACATAACTAATAACAGAGCTGTTATCTGGCCAGCTTTACTAGCAGATGGGGTCTTGTGTTTGTAACGATGGGAGCAAGTAAAGAGCAGACCGCCTGTTCTCATGTGCAGGTGTGAAATTGCTGACATCTGCAGCTTCTCACTCTCACAAGAGCAACGACCTCTGTTGTCTGTGTTTGACATCATATTTTTCTAACGTAAAGTTTTGTGCAGCACCTGAATAAATTATCTGATCAGTCGCCATCAACTCAGTATTATCTTTAGTCAAGCATTCCAGCGAATCATGCACGTAACTTCAGCTGGTCCCATATTTGTGTAGATGATGGTACGGCACGTGTTTAGAGACTTTGACCTGTTTTTGGACTTTTTGCTCCATGTTGTTGGTTTACTTTAGATCTTTGTATTTCTCTATAACTGTTGCCTGATTACCTGTATTAACACAATGGCTGCTGTTGACAGGCAGCTGAGGAGAATGTTAAATGCTGTCTTGTCACAGTGGATGGATGCAGCTGCTGATTTGGCTAAACTTTCTATTATGTTGTAGCTGGAACTGTAAAAGGAAATTCAGACAATTCAGAAAAATTAAACACGGCCTTACTGCTGTAGCAGCATGGTGCTGACTCTCAAATGCACCTGATTATATCATCAGTGAGTGTGAGTAGCACTATGAAAGCTGAAGTTTTGGTAGTTTCCTTGTCTGGAGCGGCACAGTCCCAGCAAATTTATCCCAATAATCAATAATCAGAGAAACTAAAAAAACGTGGTTTAAAAAAAGTAATACCTTCCATCAATTCAAAGATTTTATATCAGAACATAATGGAACAAGTATTCTAGTCATTAAGTGGGTTTAAAAGGAGATGAACAGAAACACATTATATATTTAATCAAGTCTCTTAAGGTTGTGCCACAGCATTGCAGTCACGTCGAAGTCTGCACGACTCTGATTCTCGTCCTTTCAGCCATTCTGTTATTGATTTGCTGTGCTTGGGACCATTGTCCTGTTGCATGAGCCACTTTCAGCCAAGCTTTAGTTCTCAGACAGACGGACCCACATTTGACTCTAGAACACTTTGGTATACTTTGGATGAGTTCATGGTTGGCACCCAGTCCTGAGCAGCTGTTTGTAAATGGACGGGTTCTTATGCAGCTTTCTTTTCATCTCTGATTTCCTGTCTGTCCAAAGGACAGTCGGTCACTTTCATTATTAGCTGAGTGATAACATTTTTACCTTGTGCAAAACACAGGTGTGCACAAAAGATTCATGAAGCATGCAAAGCAGTATATTGACATACATATGTTGTTACCACCACATGTGTGTTAGTGAATCCGAATCATTCTAAACCAACAGACTTCTGCAATCTGCATAAGTACTTAAATAAACAATACTGACAGGATGTTTCTCTACAAGCACGGGAGTGTCTGCCTGAGAGGAAAGGGGTAACTACTCAGGGCCAAGTTTTGCATTCTGACTTTATGTGTTTGTTTCTTGAGCAGATGACACAGAGGTGACAGACAGTGAGGTCTCCAGAAAGGGGGAGTGGAAAGCTGACGAGCCCCAGGAAGGAGATGCCCCACCTGCAGGCGGATGGTTAAGGACCAGCGCCCACGACTCCCTCAGCGTGAATGTAAAATGGACCGGTATAGAGTACTTTACTACTCTTCATAACGACACTTTATACAACACGTTTCACTCATTCACACACATTCATACTCAGGTGAACATGTTGGGGTTCAGTATTCATGCCAAGGATACTGAACCATGCACAGTGGAGCAGCCAGGGATCAGACTGCTAACCTTCTGATTATCAGACGAGAGAAAGAGAAGCTGAAGGAAAGAAGGAGGAGAACTTTCAAATACCTACACGTGCCTGACACGTAGAAGGAAGACCTGGTGCTGTTTGTAGCACTGACCGTGTTAATGCTTTTGTATTAATGGTCAGATGTTCTTCCATTGAATCAGTGTTCAGCTGCCACTCGCGTGGATTTGATGGGCAAACAAACATGGCTGTGTTTCACTTTGTAGCTGTTTACATATGTGCATGTGCAGAAATGACCCCGTGTAGGCTGAAGTGTACGGAGCCCCTCTGATGACATGGTCC
>VUQR01011649.1:10927-29967 GCA_015108515.1 Hemichromis elongatus
TCAACCAGACTGTCAGCTGTCCAGGAATTGTATCAATATGATGTGCCCATGTAATCTATTTCGTGGCCACAAATGTGTAATTCGTTGCCACGTTATACCCAATTCGTGCCCACAAATTAGCATTTCGTGCGCACGTTATACCTATTTCGTTCCCTCGAAATAGTATTTCGTTCCCTCGAAATAGTATTTCGTGGCCACAAATTAGCATTTCGTGCGCACGTTATACCTATTTCGTTCCCTCGAAATAGTATTTCGTTCCCTCGAAATACTATTTCGTGGCCACGATTTATTTCTTTTTTGGACCATGTCATCAGAGGGGCTCCGTAGAAGTGAGAAGGCAGATGTCACAGCCAGAGCAGACATGAAGTGATCTATAGCCTGCCATCTCCTTAATGTTCTACTTCCTGCACGCTCTACAAAGGAGGCTCCAGAAGCGATAATACGTCTGGAGCTGATATTTGCTGGAAGAAAAGAAGAAAAGAAATGTGTTGATTCAACGTGAATATGGTCAACACTGGTCTATTAGAATTAACTGGTTCTTCAGCTGTGGTCTACACTGTTTAGTACTGTTTCTCCAGTGTACAATTACAGACTATAGACACAGACTGCTAAATATCGACAAATACGGTAACGTCTCAACACATGCAGACAGCAACATTAGTTTAAAAGACTGATTTACAGAGGCTGATTGGAGCAGTGAATTATTTTTGTGGGCAGGTTACCTGTCAAAGTCCAATTCCTGTGAGAGTAGAGTCCACAAAAACCTTTCAGGGAAGTCGTGAAGATCTGAAGTACACATCAACTTGTTCCTAAAGTTGGAGAGAATGAAACCACACATGAAACAAGAGCAGAGCAGTCTGACCGTGGGTGGGACAAGCTGCTCTTGTAGTGGGGAATCACAACGGATAATGGAAGTTGGCTGCTTCACAACGACAGCAACTTGATACACACAAAAAAGAGAGAATAAGAACAATGATGTCACACATGCACACACAGGCACGCACACACACACACACGCACACACAGGCACAGCCACACAAAAACCCCTTGCAATCCACAAAGACAACAAAGACCTTTCTAGGGTCAAGACTGGGTTTAGTTTAAGCCACATGCTAAACAAGCTTCAGAAGAACAGCAGATATCTGAAATAAATTCTCCTACATTTTGAAATTAGTTTTCTTTTACTGGCATTTCCAAACAGGTGAAGGGTTTGTTAATTGAATACTCGATTATGTTGAAGTTGAGACATTTACACCTGAATCAAACTAAACCAAAAAAAGAGGCCTTTCTCTAATCTACTTTTCATACCATGCTTAAACTCCACTCCTGGCCACACTTTATACCTGTTACATTGTTATAACAAAGAGTCTTTTGTCCAGTGGGAACCCATATATATATCCAAATAACTCAAAGACTGTGCAGAAAAAAAGAAATCAGTGAAAATAAAGTGGAGGAAATCGACCAACTAGAGATATTGTGGAGAAATGTGGGGCGATCGTGGGATTTACAGTTTGGTCTCATGAGAGTCTGTGTACCTGTTGTTCAATTTCTAGTATTGTCTATGATGACACATAAGGGTGGATACCGAGCTCCTCGGGTCCTTGCTCTAGATAGTTGTGCTAGGGCAAAGGGCCAGGGAAGCCTGGGAACAGGGTTGGCCATCTCAAAGACTTCCTGTTGCTAACATTTGAATGTCGAGCCACACCTGCATGTAAAGTGATTTGCTTGTTGTGCATTCTTTTTATAAGAAGCAATGCAATGCCTCTAATGGTACATAAACCTGAATTCTTCTAGTGAAGATGACTATTTAACATGCATATACACTAAACAATGGCACAACAAATGTATTGTAGGCTTTAATGGAAATCCCTAAAAATCTGTACTACTGTTAGCTAAAAGATAAGGTAAACTTTATTAATCCTTATCTTGGTGTTGACAATAATCCCAAATTCAGGTAAACTGTTTGCTGGTACTGTATGGATATGTATCATTACAAACACAAGACCTCTCAGGTAAAGCTGAGAGCTAAAGCAACTGAACCAAGTGCCCTCCATAATGTTTGGTGCAGGGACAGAGGTTTTGCCTCTGTACTTCACACTGGACTGTAAATCAATCAATATTTGATTGAACTTTTACCTTTAATTCTACAAAGAACTGTTTTTCAGACATCTTTAGAAGATCAAATTAGTGAGACAGACTAAACATAAGTTTAAATATAAAAAATCTTTTTAATATTTGGATGACAAAACTTTGCAGTCAATGACTGCCCAGAGTCTTGAACCTGTGGTCAACACCAAACGTTGTTTCCTCCTTGAGTTGCTCTGCTGGGCCGTTACTACAGTCCCCCTGAGCTGCTCCTTGTTTGTGGTTCGTTCTGCATTCAGTTTCAGTATGCAGCACTCGGCTGAAGCTTGAAGTTTAGCTCTGTACATGTCAGAATTCATGCTTTTACTTATCAGCAGTCACATCATCAATAAACACGAGTGGCCTGCTTACACTGGCAGCCAGACATGCCCATGCATGCTACAATGCTGCTGCTGCTGCTGTGTTACAAAGAAAATGTGCTATGCTGTGGATCATGAGCCCTTTCACTCCTCCAGATTTTTCTCTTTCCATTGCTCTTTTTCGACTTTTGTTTCATCTGTCCAAAGATTTCTTTTACAGAACTGTACAGGCTCTTTTAGATGTTCACTGGAACGTCTAATCTGACCTTCCTGGTCTTAACCACTGGTTTGTACGTTTGTACCTCTGCACTTCCAGTCGTGAAGATGTCCATTGATTGAGATTTGACATGCATACACTCCTGTGCTCAACAAGAGTGTTCTTGACTTGGTTAGATGTTGGAGAACTTGTTTTTTAACCATAATCCTGTCATTGTGTACTTTAGTTGTCTTTTGTGGTGTTTCGGTCCTTTTGGCATTGCTGAGCTCTTCAGTGTTTTCAGTCTTTCTAACAAGCCTCCTCGTTAGAAAGAATGATGGCCTCTTTCATTGCACTAACATGTCTTGCACTTACAATGGAACACTATAAAATGCAAAATTTAACACTTTAAACTAAATTCCAATATTATGTCTGCTTCATTTGTCGTGAATAACAAGAGGGCAGGCCCTCAAACAGCTTGTCATTACATTTTCATAAATTCATTTTCATAAATTTCATAAATTTTAAGCCTCTGAAAATGAGGCTCTGTGTATGAACATTCTTGTAATTCTTTCACAGTTTGTGCAAAATCTTTGTGAAATGCCTTGAATGAAAGCTGAAAGCGTGCACTTCAATCACATGTTGGTTCTTTGACTTATCATCCAGAAGCAAACAACAGAAGCAAAACAACCAAAATAATGTGTTTGTTCCAAACTTTCACTATGTTTATCGTGGCCTGTTCACCTTTCACCTGTCCCCCCGTTACTCACACATATGCATGCTGACTGTCATTCCTCTTCTTTCCACAGCGTACCTCTACCTCTCCAGACCCTCTTCCATCCTCACCTTAGGCACATTATCTCAATGTCATCGTCATATATCATCCTCCACACAGACTCCTGCCTGACCTGTCTGTCAGCCATCCATCCATCCATCCATCCCTTTCTCTCATTTTCTATACTCACTGTTCCATTTCTCTCACGCTCTCGTCACTTGTTAGCATATTTCCATCTTTATCATTATTCAATCTAACCTGCTTAATCTCTCTGCCTAGCCAATGATTGCTATTCTCCTTCTTTAGTGTTAGTCTAACATACATCTCACTGTAAGCCACTGCCTTTGGCACCGTTCTCTTTGTTGTACACCTAGCTTCCCAATACTCATGTCTACTCTCTTCACCTCTTTGACTATCACACTGTCTTTGTCCTTTCCTTTCCTTTCCTTTCCTTTCCTTTCCTTTCCTTTCCTTTCCTGTACTTCCTCTTCCCAACCACCCAGAGCCTCTCAGCTCCTCCCTGAACTCTGTGTAACATTCTTCAGCTTTCACCATTTAATTCTTGCCTCTGGCTCTATTTACTTTCACTTGTTGAATTCCAAAAGCCGTCCTACAGTCTACCAACCAAGCGAGCTCTCTCCTGATACTATCTTGCAGTCTCCTGTCTATTTTAGGTTTTATCTTCTGCATAAAAATGTATCTGTGTGCACCCAGCTCCACTCTGAAGTACCAATCTCCTGTGGCAGATTATTCCAGAGTCTGGGTGCTGCTGCTGTGAAGGCCCGATCTCCTCTATGCTTCAGTCCAGGCCTCCGTTGTATTTGGAGCATCTGGTTAGATGATCTCAGCGCTCTTTTGGGGTCATACATGTTGAGGAGTTCTCTTAAATAACTGGGCGCCATATTATTTATAACTTTAAAAGTTAGTAAAAGAATCTTAAAATTAATATTATATTTGACAGGAAGCCAGTGTAAATATGTTAAAACTGGAGTGATGTCTCCACCTCTTTAAAGACATGCAGCAGCATTTTGGGCTAACTGCAGGCGATGGAGAGACGAGTGCTGAAGACTCAAATAGAGAGAATTGCAGTAGTCCAGTCTAGAGGTGATGAAGGCATGAATAAGTGTTTCGCGGTCTCTTGGAGGAAGATAAGGCTTAGGTTTCACTTCTTATCCATACTGTGTTCATTTACTGAGATGGGCAGCAGGAGAATTGGAACTCCCCCATAAAATGAAAGCTAGGGGAGAACATAGAAGTCTACACAAAAGGGTCCTGTCTGTGTGAGTTCAATACCAGGACTTTCTCACTGTGTGGCAACAATGGTTCACCCCTGAGCGACTGCGCTGCTTAGCCTGAGGACAATGGTCATCACTGCGGGGGTGCCCATGGAGCTTTATATGTAAATGTGAGAGTAGCAATGATCCCTACATCTAACTCAGAGCATTAAGACAAAAGATTAAGGCCTGTTGTGTGGATGGTATGTAGAATGTTAGTAAGTCTGCATCGATCTGTGCTCTCTGTTCACTTTTCCCCTCAGACCCAAAACCAGCGGCAGCAGATAGCTGCCCTCCCCGAGCCCGCAGCGGTCTGAGATTTCCTTCCCACCATACGGGCTCATACTGTTGTCTTCATCTTACAGTACCTTGGTGTGACTGTTGTTGTGATTTGGTGCTATATAAATAAACCTGAACTGAGTCACACTGGATGTCTTTGGGTGCTGTGAGTGTGTTTGAATGTTGGTCAAAGTCACAAATAAAATGGGAACGTGAGACTGGGTCATAAATGAGAGCTCATCTAGACACGAGTTAATTTACCACCAGAATGTTTAATGTGTTGAAATGACCTGTTATCCGCTACAGATACACTATTTCTATTGTTGAGGTTTGTATTTGTGTGTGGTGGTAGTTGGTGTACATTTATGGGATCCTAAATAGGTAAATTGTCACCTACGCCGTCATAAATGTCCCCTGTGTATATATATATATATACAATACCATTTCCATCTACCAGGTAGGCTATAACGTTTGGTGTTGCGTTGTTTTTTTATTTGTATTTGTCAGAATTGTCGTTGTGTAATTCGTTTGCTTCCTCAAACAAATGGCATGGACACCTGCAGGCTTGCTCACAGCCTTTGTGTGTGATACCGATCCAGCAAAAGCATATTTTAAGCTGAGAAATGTGGTACTTCCTGAAATTTCCCATGGCTTGCGAATGTAGCAGTGGCCGCCAGTAGAAGGAGCTCTTCGGTCTTACCTAATCCAACAGGCAAAACATACACAAACATGGCGTTATCACGAGCGGGCGAGATGCTGTCCTCTCTTCGGTGTTTGTTATATTTGTTAGTCCTCGGGGTGGCAGGAATAAACTCGTCGACTCTTCGCCTTCATCCTGAGCAGCTTTACATGCTGCCGCAAAACAGAGGATTTTTCACAATAGAAGCAAACGAGGCTTTACTGCACGGAGATGGAGGTGGCTCCGCGGCTCGAGCGCTGCATCTGTCCGCTCGCAGTGGAATCGAAGGCGGGTCGGTCTCCAGCGTCTACCCGCAGCATCGAAGTCGCCGGAGCGCTGGTAAACCGGCGATGCCAAAGGTGTACGGCCAGGTAATATAACGCATTGACTGCGTGATACCGCTCACTTTGACGAACAGTTTGGGCTTCACCTCAGCCTGACCTTACTGGTATGGGTGTCGTAAAGAAATTACGCATTGTTGTCTCCGAAGTAGCATCAATTCTTGCACCTTATGCTTGGAGCAGGCTCTGGTTGTACAACAGGGATTCAGCCTCAGAACAGAGTCCTCGGTTTACCTGATGCCTTTAAACGTCACACTGGCAGTGTAACCTTACAAATTTACTAAACGTTCATTCAAATGAATGTAATGTCGCAGTTGGTGACCGGCAACCTGTCCGCGACACTTCCTACCGTCGCTGAAGAAACGAGACAAAAGTAAAGCACTGCGTGCGTTCAACGGATGGCCAAGTTTACGAAAACATCCTCCTTTGTCGTGCTAGGTGTACGTAAGCGTAACTAGAAAAGGTAGAGGGGCTGGGGCTAACGCTAGGTGCGAAACAAATGTCCGTTGCTTTACCTGCCGTCTCCAGGGGGGTGGGCTGAAATGAAATCGCAAAACGTGGATCCCATACAAAGAGCCCACGGAGACAGACGGAGCAAGAAACATACACCAGGGTCCGTGTTTATCGTTAAATACTGCGCACATGACAGAAAGTGAATGAAAACATTTCTATTCAGCAAAAATGAAACATGTTTCCTTTAATAATGCCCCAGTGTGTAGTTGGTCTAAAAGAATGTGAAACTACTGAGAAAGAAACAACAAACCATTTGGCTAAATGTAAAAGCCAATGTTTTCCTTGTGCTTTGCACCTTTGGGCCACTTCCACGGCTGCTGCATTGGTTTGTCCACTCGTCTGTGTCCTTGCACCTCTCGCCTTTGTTCAATGTGACATAGTATTCTTTGCAGAGGAGAAAATGGAACCCAGTAATGTTTAACTACAGTGGTGCATAATGCTTTGCAGTGGCCTTTAGTGCTATTATAGCATTGGTATTCATTACAACGATGCTGTTGTACCATTGTTTGTCCTCCAGCACTCTGACTTATCACACGGAGCTGTTGCACTCTTTGTTGTCTTGTGGGATTATACAGCTATTGAGCACACACAGACAACAGCATGATGGAGGTTGTTTAATGAAGCATTACAACTTCAGTCGTGACAAAGGAACACAATCGACAGGAAAAACGTCTCACTTCTAACTAAAGAAAAAGGAAGTCAGAATTAAGAACGCATCATTGTTGTTCTCTATTTCAAGTATGATGAACTTCGCTGGAAACCTTTTCAAGTCAAGTGTCGTTTATTGTCATTTCAACCATGTACAGAGGTACAGACAGCGTTCCTCCGAGACCCTGGTGCTACATATGACAGACAAACACAGGACTACGTAAAGTGCAGCGATTGCAAAAAAACAAGACAAAACAGTGCAACACTCGACAGAACAGGACAATACAGACACAGTGCAATGGAAATGTGCAAAAAGTAACTTGGTGTGTGTGTGAGATACTGCAGATAAGTGCTTTGTAGTGGTGTGTGTGCGTGTGTGTGCGTGTGTGTCTGTGTACTTCCAGTCACTGAGTGTTCAGGAGTCTGCACACCTGTAAAAATCTGTAGACAGTTGTCCTAGAGATTTTTATAGATTGATAGTAAACAGGATACATTTGAGTTTTGATTATAGCCCATGTTTTCCCAAACCCCACCAACCTGCCACTTCATTCTTCTCTTTGTGAGGGGCAGCCAATCAGAACGAAGTTAGCGTAAGAGAGGGGAAGAGGGCTAAAACCACTTTGGTGAGACACTGGATCAAGTGAGGGGCTGAGCTAAGGCTCACTATAACATGCATAAGGATCATTTTCCAACGAGGCATAAAGACAAATGTAAGAGATGCAGACAAGGAAATGACTATAATTTTAGGAAACAAGTCAAGTTATTCTTTTGAAAAAGCAGCAGAAAAAAGTTGGAGTAACAAAACAAATATTGTTTAGTGCCTAATAGGTGGCAACATTTATATACTGATTATCAAAGAACAGAGACTACAAAAGAGTGCATCTGTGTCTGTTTAAAAACCCAAAGAAAGCTTTGTACCAGGGCAAGACAGACACGGGGACGTGTTCATCAGCTGTCAGTGACCTGCTGTCTCATGCTGACGGACACTTCTGGTGATGCCTGGATTGTAAATACAGCACAAACTGCTGTAGCCTCCAGAGAGTCACATGAGGATCATGTTTGGTCACTGGTGAAAGACGAGGCTGGAGGGGGTTAGATTGTTTGCTGGCCCTGTTGGCTTGTAGTGCTATGACGAAACATGTTAAGGACCATCAGCAGGTATTGTAATTAGAGGTAATGACTAGGTCTGTGTTGGGTACAGTGTTCATACTTATTCATGAATCTGTTCACCTAATCAGCCTCGACTGTTGAAAGATGGATGATGCCAGGTGAAGGTCAGGTGGAGCTGTGGAAGATGTGCTTAGGGCAGCTTTATGTCAAACCAAAGTCTATGGCAGGATGTTTCAATGTATTTTGTCTGTGGCCGAATGTGGGAAGCTTCCCTTATTGTGTCAACCATGACCAAGGTAGAATATTGAACTCTTGAGTGCTGTGCTGTCCCAGTCTTACTAAGTCTTCATAACTAAGGAACTGCACTGGGCAAAATTCCTGCTGTGCTCCTTACGAGCCTCGCTGGCTTCAGTGCTCACAACTCTAGGGAAACATAGTGTATGGTCCTAGAAGTTTAAACAGCTGGAAGTTTGTCTGATTTGATCAAATTAATATGAAATAATTGATAAAAGTGCAGAAACACCCAAAAGTTCACGATAGCACTCAGGTTATTAAAGAAATAGAACATGGTAAGATTTTTTTTTAGGCTGCAAATGTGTTCAAAATATTTTTTTTATTATTCATCTGCAGAGTGTCACTTCTTTAGTCTTTAGGTTTCTTTTTCTGTTTTTTCATATTTAATAACCTTGAACTAGAAGATATTTGCTTTAAAAACTGCTGAAGCAGGACTTGAACAATGTAGAATTACTCTTTTGTCAAAGGTAAATAAAATGTTGAAAATGTTAAAATTGCGTAATTGAGCGCCCCGGGCTCTGTAGGTCTGCACACGGTTCATACAGCTGGATGTCTCCTGTGAACAGCCTTCATCGGGTCTCTCCACTGTTATTATGATCCGTATTAACAGCAGTACGCCGTTTTACATGATATAAGAGTGTCGTATTAAAATATGATTATTATTTTAATATTATGTGTTCGCCAAACTAACTTGAAATGCTGTGATATAACTTTGAGGTTAAATCGGCTGACCCTTTCTTCCATGTATGCTCGGTGGGTTGGGCCTTGGCTCAGCCAAGGACTGTCACTCATTGCCCTGAAGCTATTCCGTTCTTCTTCTTCTAGCTGTTTGCTTTAGGTCAGGATTAAAAGTAAAGTTAAAGTAAATAAAAGGGCACAATCTGCTGTCAGAGAGTTCCAGAGTCTGGGGGCCACTGCTGCTTTTTCTCTTTAGCCTCGTACGATGCACAGCCAGCAGAACCCTGATCGCATGAGTCACTGGTAGGGTTGTGAATCAAGAACCGGTTCTTGTAGAAAACCGGTTCTCGGTAGTTCAGTTTCTTCGAGTTTCCTGTTGCTTATGCTGAAAATGTCATGTTTTAACTTAATGCTCCCACAGCAATGAGCCAAACTGTTAAAAACAAATCTCAAGGTCGAGTTTATTTCTATATTTATTTGTCTAATTTTTATTTATCATTTATTTAATATTATTTATTATGATATAATATTAGGGACTGACATGGACATGCACTGCAACCTGCAATCCACCTCCTGGCTTGTTGTGTCTGGATTGTTAGTTTGAAGTTCAGACTGAGAGTAAGGGATGGAAATCAAGAATCCAAAAGACAAACATCAAACTTGCAAAACCCCACTGAGTTGCAATGGAGCTCATTCACACACATGTCACATGTCACTGTGTTTTTTCAAACATACACTCTGTTCACACAGAGAGGAAATAAAACATGTTTTCATAGATTACTGCTTGGTGGTGTGCACAGCTACTCAGTCAGATGATCAGATGCAGTTGTTGGTGTTCACCTGAGATATTCAGCAGTTAAAGTGGTTTTTAATATTTTATTAACAAACACTGTGTTAATAGTGATGTATCTGGACTGCAGGATGCAGCACCCTCCGACTCTCTGTCTCAGGAAGTTGTGAAAAAAACTTGTGAAGCAAAACAGATGAGAACCACAGTAACCAGTGTTGCTCTGCAGTACTTTGATGTAGAAAATCAACCTTTCTTTGTAGGCTGCAGCAAAGTCAACAGAAATTAAACCACGTAACCAAAGTGGTGCACAGTGCTGTTCCTCAGTGTGTGGAAGCGAAACTGAAAGGAAACAAGGCTTCTGCTGCTAGCATTAATGTTAGTCACACTCGCAAACTAATCTGACCAATGAGCCGCATGCATTTCAGTGACAATTAAAATAGGGTTTAAAATTATGATTAATATACACATATGGACTTGCTGTATTTTTACCTTGGCCTGTGTTATCCACGCTTACAGCAATCATGACATCAGGGACATAGTGATGCTATGTGTTTTTGTTACCTAGTGCCACACAGTTACACCAGCCCAGGCATGTCTGAGTGCAAGAGCCACGTTTCAGTCTAAAATGACAATGTATTAAAAAGGGAGCTACTTCTACAGCCTCTGACAAAGTACAGTGCTTTGCAAAACATGGATGAAAACTCTTACCGCTAAAGGGGGAAACAGCAACCATTGAGCCAAACAACATACACTGCTAAGAACAACCAAGCTAGGAAGGAGGCGATACTAACAGCTGGTGATGTAAGGCTCAAGAGTAAAGCAAACATAGCTGCAGCATTTGCTGTTTACGCTCTAAAGAACAGGCAGAACAAATGGTAGATAGAAATTACTGATGCAGTTACACTGTGGTAAACTAGGGCTTCAAGCAGCTGCTAAAACAGCTCAACAACATCCCAGGTAGAAAATATTTTTCACTTTCTCCAGGCTCCTGGAGAATCACAAGGCTAAACTACTTTAGTTATTGTAAAATAGGATTTACTTAACACTTCCAGGGAAAACACTGCCTAACTTTAGCTTATGCTGTGTGTCGGTGCTTTTGCTGCTGGAACCTTGTGGCAGCGGACCGCACTTTGAATCAGGAAGAGTCATCATAACAGTGGAAATGAAGGATGGACAATGCTGTCCATTTTGATTTTGTTAGCAAAAATAAATGCTGCTATCTGCAAGCCGCAGTCACTGCAATTTCTTTCCTTGTTCTGTTTATTGAGAAGTGAGAGCCAGCACAGCTGGACAGATGTGCACAGAGGGACCAATAAATATGCCACAGAACCAGACTGACAGGGCGCTCACTTACTCGCTTTAGACAACCCATACATTTCAATATCCCCACACCGTCCATGTCTTCAAACTACACTCGTGTGTGACAGAAACGTGCATGGTGCATTTGAGCCCACCCGATCAGCCGGAGTTGGTGTAGTGTTTACTGCGGCATCGCTCTCTCCACGCTCTGCTTCGATGCTCGCGTGCTGGGGCTCAAACCCTCTTTAGAATTCACCACACTAGCTCAGGCTGAAGCACAGCAGCCTAGTGTGTGTGTGTACATGTGCGTCTGCTGATTGAAAACGACTTCACTGGTTTTTGTCTGGTTGAGTTTGCAAAGCTGCTTTAAGGCGTATCAAGCGGAGCCTTCTCGGTGTGGAACAACTTTGGCCCAAGTCTCAGTAAATCTTTATGGCATTCATCATTTTCTATCGGCATGCCACACAGTAACAAGCTTTTTGAACGTTATAACTTACCTGCATCTTCATGTGCTTTTAAGCATTATTTTGGTGTGCAAGTTCTGGAACACCTTGCTTTGTAAGTCTGAAAAGAACTGTGAGGTCTGCAGTCACACTGGGAGGAGAACAGTGGCTCAATTGTGCCTTGTCCCTGTTGCAATCAACCACCGGGCAGCCTGAGCATGGACAGTGGACAGTGCTCAGATCCTGGTGAGAGCGCAGCGGGCCTTCTCTGCCTGCCAGTCCTGCAGAGATGATGTCATTGTTTCAGTCCGGCTCCGTCTCGATACTCTCTTGGCCACGCTGCCACCCCCGACATGCGCACAAACACACACACACAGCTGAGGAGTGGGGAGGGTGGAGAATGGGCTTAATGCCCATGCATATTGTTGGTGCAGTCCACTCCTTGGTACTACCAGACACCGAGCCGACCGCCTCCTTCCTCCCAAATAAATATGAATGCACTAGAAGGGTGGGAAGCAAATGTAGGAGCTTAATAGAAATGTTTTATGTTTTCATGGTGGCAAGATACTTGGACCAGTTAATATTTTGTTTTTATGTGCGTGATTTCCAAATTTGACTACTGAAAAGCTGAGGTGTGTATAAGCACCATGAAGACATCAGTGCTGTGCAGATGTGATAAAGCCCACACACGAGGCCCTGCGGTATTATAACTATAAACTTCAGCATCCACTTTATGACAGTTACTAACAGAGCAGTGATCGGCGGTGTCGCCCTGTCCAGCTCCACCATGTTGTAGCCATGTGTCCTGAGCAGGGGAAGCTCTGCTGTCTCTGTGGAGCTGCACTCTAATAGAAAAAAAGCTGAAGTGAGTAAGTGACCTTAATCTCGGTGTGGACTACCTTGTTTTACAGTGCTGTTTTGAGTACAATCCAGCTCCTGGAGCTCTTGTCAGGACTTTCAAAGATGGGTTTGTTGGTGTAGGGTTGCAGAGTTATGTTCATGTATGAAAACATGCCCATCTATAGAGGGTAAAACATGAAACTGCACTGAGAGAGGCTTTTTAAACAGGCAAAGAGATCAAGTTGAGCTGTGTCCAGTAGTCAGATGTTGGTAGAGCGCAGGCTATACACGTGTCTGCATTTACCCAGGGAGCAGTCTTTACACTGGGTTACCTCTTTGTCTGGCTCTTGTTTGATTTGAATGTTAATGTTTCACTTGGTGCCAGTCCTGCTCTGCTGATGTGTGTGTGGCCTGCTCTGAATGACTCATGCGTAAGCCTGGTTTGCTGTATTTCACCTTGGCCTGTATTAGGCTTTTTTCTGACACGTTTCATACTTGGTGAGCAGCAACATTCACAGGCATTCACAGGGTTGCCCAAGGATATTTGGACACTGGGGTTGAAGCACCAGCCCTCCAGTTAGTAGGTGACCTGCTCTGCAGCCACTCCGGCTTTCTTCTTTTCAGAGGACCTCTGCACAGAACAAGGACTTCTGTGAGAAAGTTGCAGTTCAAGATGGTGACGTTGGAGTCTGACTGCATTGTTTTAGAGGTGATTTGACAGACGCCAGACAGATTGATGACCGTCACATCCTAACTCATTTTCTGCAGGGACAGTCTTGCTTGGTGCCTCAAGTTGTGATATTTTTAATACTGATAATTAATACTAAAAACTGCACGGCATACCATATTATTTATTTGAAAAATCTCTTCCACGAGGCACCAGTAACACAAATCCTGTTGGATTTCAAAGTAGTGTATTAACAGGATTGCCAGCAGTCAGAGCAAACTGTGCGCTCCCAGTGTCTGAGGACCTGAAGACCTCCTAGATCAGGGCTGTCCAATCCCAGTCCTCCAGAGCTGCCGCCCTGCAGCTTTTAGATGCATCCTTGTTCTAACACACCTGAACCAGGGGTTGTTATCAGGCCTTTGCCAAACTTGATGGCATGCTGAAGAGGTCATCAAACCATTTGATTCAGCTGTGTTGGAGCAGGGATGCATCTAAAGAATGGACTGGGATTGGGCACCCCTGTCCTAGATTAACTTTTATTTCTGGCACTCTTGTTATAACAACAACAGAAAAAACCAACATGCATTTAAGGTTAGCAGCTGATGCTGCTAATATTACCTGTGTTTTCTTCTCTCCTGCTTTCTCTGTTCACATCAACTTCAATACAAGTGAGTCTACAATGTTATTGCATGCATAAAAATACTGTGCACTCCTTCTCTCTTTATATGTTACAGGGAAAATGTGCAAACATAAATGCAGTATACAGGGTTTGTGCATTTCACTCAAAGTTTGAAAGTCGATGTTCGGTTTGAGCGTCGAGGCGAGCTTCCTGGTAGTTTATCTAAGGAGGCTTCAGGAGTCGCTGCTTTGGCAGCTGAAGCCCGTGCATCCGCACACCACCAGAGGTGGTTTATTAGGTCCAAGCACAAATAAGACATACAACAGTGTTGCAGCAGAATTAGTGAAAACATGCTGCAGTAGCGAGGCAGGGTATTATAAAATAAATGAATAAATAAGGATATAGACTAGTGTAATTTCACATATCACGTCTTTTTTCTCTGTTTCCACTGTTCTCCACTTGTTCAGTTTTCTTAAGAACCCTTGGCTTAGCTTTCAAAGTTTGTGGCTAACAGATCTTTTATGCCAGTCACTATAAAGCCTGTTAAAGTTGTTATTTAGTGACACAGAACATGAGTTGGATGCCTTTTTTTCCACTGCAGTGATTCACAGGTTTGTGATTAGTGGCCTAAAGAACTGTTGTTCAAGATCACTTTAAGAGAATTCTAAGAAAGTCTGACTCTTTAGAAGCAAAATATTAAAAAAAGAGGAAGAAGAAGAAGGGGGCTCAAGACTTTTGCACAGTGCTGTATGTACATATGCTCTGGTTTTTCTCGTCAGGCAGGTGTACAGACAAACAGTGACACAACTTTACTTTCAGTCCAGGTTCTAACCTGCTGCTCCACAGAGATTATCCAACAAATGAACCATTCACATGACTTCCAGTTATTTTGATTAATATTCACATGTAAAATGAACAAACAGAGAAAAACATGGAGCGTGTGGCTAAAGCTTCAAGCAGAGGCCGATGCGGTCCACAGTGTAACTAATGTAACAAATCTTGCGATGTTTAGAAGTGTCAGCTAGGAAGAGGAAACAGGGTGAGATGTTTGCAGCAGCATCCAGTAAAACCAGTTGTGTTTTTTACTTTTAAAAAAATCATTCAAATCTGTTCTGGAAAAATAAAGTTGTGAGTCTGTAAAGGGTCAGTTTCTAGTACAGCATCCAGTAAAGGGACATAGCTTCAAGTTCCTCTGCCGACGCCTGTCCAAAAGGTCATGCGAGCGTCAGAACTTCACCATGGAGCAATGACAGAAAGGAGACTGGCCTAAAGGGCCAAGATCTTTTTTTCCATCTGCTGGCTGTGTGTGTTGTGTAGTTGATGAAATAGCAGCAGGATTGTATTATGAAAGTCAGCGAGCCAGATTAGGCAGTGTGATGCTCGGGGCAATGTTCTGTTGCATTCATGTGAATGTTGGACATGTAAGTGGGCCTCGTAGTAAGTGTACTCCCTGATGGCACTGGCCTCATTCAGCAGCGTAATGTGAGGCACACTGAACCAGTCAGGAGTGGCTCAGAGGAACATGACAAACAGTTAAAGGCACTGAGCAGGCCTCCTAAATTCCAGATTTCACTCTGTTTAAGCACATTGGAAAAGAAGTGTGTCGTGCACTGCTGACACAGGTTTCACTAACAGTGGCACATTATTCCTGCTATGAGATGTCAGGTGTGACAAGATTCGGTCTATAGTGCTGTTTGTTTTCTGCAGTAACAACAACACTCTGAAGCCAGACAGTCTATTGACTGCTTATGTGTTTGTATGTGTGTGTAGGGCTGGGCAATATAAACGGTATACGGTAGAAACGATATGAGTTTGGCCCACGGTAGAGATTTTGACTATACGCTCTACCATGATGTGGTTAAAAAGCATCGCATCATCTGCAAATCATGCCCGGCAACAGTAACAGCAAAGATACAAAACACATTTTGGAATATGAGGAAAGCCAAAAACTGCGCTTCCTCCACCTCCGTACCATTGATTCATTCATGTTGAATCCTCTCACAGCTGCTCTGTTCCCATGTTGTTGCAGTATATTAATGACTAACCTGGTGTTGTGGATGGATTATCTCAGGTGTTCTCCTGACTGAAGTTTGGTCCATTTACAGCATCCTGCCATGTGATTGCATTTGTCCCTAACCATCAGGAACCCTCACGTTAACTTTTATCACTGGGAAAAAGTTAACGTTCATCCTCCAGCTTCACTGTTTATGTTATGCTAACATAGCTGTGTCGCTAGCGATCACGTAGCAAATCATTATATAACAGCTAGTCCAACTTCAGTAACCCTACAAACATCACTGCTGTTTAATTTTCTGTCTTCATTTATGTTGGAAGTGATAGCAGAGCTGTACGTTTGAATGTTTTCAGAAATCTCTCAGTCAGAACATGCTATATCATGTTTAGGTGGAAACTAGCGAGCTAACTTCCTGCTAACTCTGTTAAATTTAAACTAAATTCTGTTTTCATGGAAGTCTGGATGTTAAACTAAATTGTGACACCTGGTAAAGCAGCAATGCTGATCATTTTATTAAAGATGAAAGAATGTAGACAGATTTTAACTCTCAGTGATGCTGCAGTGTTTGTCTGACTTTGGGACCTGAAGAAGACGGAGTTTTTGACCCAGATTACTCCGCAAGGCTCCTGACTATGGTAGCTGTAATGCTCCAACAATCCACCAAGTGGTGCAGCTTTGTAGCTTACCAAAGTTGTACTAAAACATTTTTTGATAGATTTTTGAATGCCCTGTACCACATAGAATTGGTTCGAGGTTAATACATAAGGAGCACTGGATTATAAGGCAATTTATGAGAAAATAAAGGATTTGAAGTGTGTCTTATAGTGCGGAAAATACAGTAGATAGATCACATTAAGAGAAGAAAAATTACAACAGATATTTGTCAAGAATTTTATGATAGAATAGAAACCCGGGGAACCTGCAGTCAGCTGAGACTTAAGAAGTCACTTGGATGGGTGACGAAACGTTTTTCCCTCTGAAAACGCCACGTCCAGGTAAACAGAATCAACCTTTTGGGATTTACTTACCTGGACGATTGAGCCTTATCTGCAGACCTCGGAGACAGGATTATAATAAGGCACAGATCTGAGGAAGGCTACAGAAAATTTCTATAGCATTGAAGGTTCCAGTGAGCAGAGTGACCTCCACCATCTCCAAACGGAAGAAGTTTGAAAACCACCAGGACTGACCAGAGCTGGCTGCCTGGACAAAAAAAAAAGAGGGACCAGGGTAGAAAAGTCTTACTCAGGGAGGTGACCAAGAATCTAATGGTCACTCTCACAGAGCTCCATGGTTACTGTGACAAGAGAGGAGAACATTCCAAAGGGGAACCTTTTTTTTTTTTTTTTGGCATCACGAACATTTGGGCTGGAGGGAATGATATACACAGCAATGGACAGAGACATCCTTAATGATAACCTCCTCCAGAATGCTCTGGACCTCAGAATGAGACAGAGTTTCATGTTCCGACAGAACAATGAACAGTTTTTGGAGTAAGACTGGGCTGTAAAGTGACAAAATGTGGAGCAAATGAAGTGCTGAGAATACTTTCTGGATACACTGAAGGCTGTGGCATTTAAATGATTCTCAGTTGGTACTACGGGGCCAAAGTGTCTGCAAAAAAACAATCCCCCATAGAATTATACAATGGACACTAGCCTGAACTGTTAGTGTAATGATACATGATACATGTGATTTACACTGAATTCTGAACCTACCATGCAAACTGAGAAACCGAGACTCTGTATTGTTTGCATAACAATGCAGTGCAACGCCCACTCACATCTGTGTGATCTCGTGAAAGATTAAGGCGAGGTCTCACAATGGTTTCACCCGAAACTCTGCTGATAAAGACCCACATCCTTTTTCACACCTTGGCTCATGTGATGAGACACATGATAGTAATAGTAAGGGACTACTCCTACTAGGGCTTAACTACTTGGGACTTTCCACCATCTGGTCTTCAAACTGAAGAATCTCTCTTAATGAGAGGGGAAACATTTTTGACTACGTTCACACTGCTGGTCTTAGTGCTCAATTCTGATTTTTTTGATCAAATCTGATCTTTCCTGTGTGGTTGTTCACACTACAAATAAAATGTGACAGCAAACGCGCTCTAGTGTGAACGTTCACGGCCCTCAAAGCGACCCGCAAGCGCAAAAGAAGACGTCACACACAACGCGCTCTGTTTACGGAAGTAAAAATGGCGAACACAGGCCGGCGAACATATGACCCTAAAAGTTTAGCTTGAATAGAATCGTCTTCCCGTGTGCTAATCAAGTCCAAAACTTCAGTTTCTGTCATTGACTTGCTCCGTCGCTGATAATTGGCGTCTGTCTTGTGTCAGTGACATAAAAGAGGGATTTAATGCGACACGACCGTTCAAACAGCAGTCGCTTTCTAAAACGTTGGATATGTATCGGATTCAGTACCACATACGAAAGTGACCCAGATCGGATTTGTGCTGTTCACACTGTCATACCATGAGGGGATATGGGTGGCATAGGGTCCAAAATGTTGGATTTCATGCACTTTTGCCTGCAGTGTGAACGTAGCCTTAGAGAAACTTAAAGAAGTCCAGTCGCTTTCCTTACTTAAGAGATAGTCGGGTTTGCTGGTTTCTCCAGCTTTCAGTCTACGAACAAGAGTAGCGTGAACTTTCTATCATAATGGATACAATTGAAAATTAAAGCTGCAAGCAGCGTTATAGGGCCCTCGCACCCCGGCGCGTTGAGCCACGCCCAACACCTACGCCCAGCATGTCCAATCCGATGTCACACTGATAGAATTCACGCGTAGAACCACGAGCTAAAATTTCATCTTGTTCAATGATGATTATGGTCGTTCCGCTAGGTGGCGCTCTAGCCCTTACTGGCAAATGGCATTACAAACATTTCCGAGCTCGACTCTCATCATGCCTGCGAAGTTTGGGAGAGATTGGACATTGTGTTTTTGAGTGACAGCAGATTACTGCTTATGGCGAGTGATTGAAACTCCACGTGCCGCCATGGCCACATCGTTTCCCTCAATGTAAAAAGCTTCGCAATTTAACATCACAAAGGTCTTTAGATTCCATGCACCAAAGATCGAGTCAATCTGATGAAATCCCTGGGAGGAGTTCGTCAAAGTACGAGGCC
>VUQR01011650.1:0-31316 GCA_015108515.1 Hemichromis elongatus
AGGAAAATACTAATAAAATAAAATAAAAAAAAAAAAAAAAAATAATAAAAAAAAAAAAAAAAAAAAAAAAAAAAAAAAGATTTCTGCTTTTGCATACCCACATAATTCTCAGCATTTGAAATATTTTTTAAGAAAATTTTTTTTCACTGTAAAAAGCCCCTTCTCTCCCACAGCTGTATGTATTACGTGTAGAAACACACTAGTGGAGTTTTAATTAAATGATAATAATATTATAAAAAAAAAATTCTTTGATGTAGCTGGACACAAATGTGTATAATTGTGTAAACCTTGCTGTATACAATGGATCCCCTCTTGCTAATTTAATGTTATTTAATTTTGTTAATGTGGTTGCTGACTGAAGCAAGTTTCTGTTGGTTGAAGCAATACTACTCTTTCTGACAACTTTGGAAAAATCCGTTATCCCAACTGGTCTTGGAGTTTATAGATTTGTTTTATGTGTAAATTTGGGACTCCAGAGAACAAATTTATTGCAATGTTAATTCTTTTATTTTTGTAACTTTTTTTTCTGTTATGTTTCTCTATGATAATCACCATGTACTGTACCAGGACTGTGCTATACTATCATTTGTGTTTTTAAAGAAATTATGCAAATATGTGAATTTTATTTTCCTTTTCCTTTTGTAAATCTGTTGTAGACATTTAAAGAAGCTAAGAATACCTCACAATTTTACGCAGGACTTGAACAGATGGCCTCTCTTGCCTTTAAAATTCAAATCTGTTTGGAAACATCAGCCAAATGCAGCGAGTAAGTCCTTGAACTCTGAACAAGACGGTTTCTGTTGCCTTTATCCTTTCTCTGTCTACTCTTTAGTCATTGTTCGGTGTCCATTTGTTCAATAAATACTTATAATTTGTGTCTGGATTTTTACTTTAACCAGTGTCAAACTGTGATCCAAAACATAATTGACTTATTTACCAACCTAATAAAGTTGCGAAAATTTGTAGCTTTGACATGTGATATAAGGCCACCGGTTGCACAACTTGGCTATTACTAAACACACAGAGCGTTGCGACATTGCAATATGACTCCAAAAGGGTGTAACTTTTTCCACAAAGTGACACCGTGGTCAGTTGATTCATCACTCACACCTGAGTAGAGGCCATCAGGATCCTAAGTATTGGAGCATGGACACCAGTTTTATCATTTTACCTCTGGACATGGTCTTTTGGCCAGTGGCTTCTCTGGACAAATTAAGAAATAAAAAAAATGATCAATTTTTTTAAAGACTCAAAACTTAATGAATGTAGAGTAACATAAATCCATATATAGGGATTGTTTTTAACCATTTATCATATATCATTTTTAAGACCTCTACATCATCAGAGTGATTTTTTAAAAGAAATTAAATAAATTGCACAATTACTGTACTGTAGATTTGCTGCTGTGGTTTGGATCATTTTCCCTTTACATGCCCTAATTTCAGACAAGCTATAGCTGACAGACAGATGGCCTCACATTTGACTCCAGAACACTTTGGTATACAGAGGAGTTGGTGGTGCATTCAGTGACTCCAAGGTGCCCTGGTCCCGTGGTAGCCCAGATCACCCGTCCACCACCGTGCTTTATAGTTTATATAAGGTGTTTGCGCTGATATGCTGTGTTTGGTTTACACTAAACATGGTGTTATGCAGGCCAAACATGTCCTCTTTGTTCTCATCTGTGAAAAAGACATTGTTTCAGTCATTTTGTGATTTGCACAGTTTAGTTGCAACCGTGCAAACCTCAGCAAATGCTGCCATGATCTTTCAAACAAACACTACAATCTTCCTCTCATTGCACTGTCTGCTAACTGACACCTCTAGAGTTTAACATGTAGTTGTTCAGTTTTTTTTTTCATTTTCTCTAAACATTGTATGGTCTAACTTTCGGGTAAATTTGCTGGGGCTTCCACTCCTGGTAAAATTGACAACTGCCCCAGCAAATTTTCCATAATTGTTCTCACAGTAAAATGATCAGCTTCAAATTGTTTGGAAATAACCTTATAACCCTTCACAGATTGATGGGCAGCAATAATCTCTTCTCTTGTCATAGCTGATGTCTTTTCTCCATGGCACTGTGTGCACACACACCTGAATGCGCCACATCTGCAAAATGACAAAATGTTTGTTCTTATAGAGGTGCTCACGCTTGCTAATGATGAGTTAATCAAATACATTTGATTAGCAGGACCTGGCTGCAACTTACCGTCCTAATTCACTGGAAAAAATTAAGCTGTACTGAATCTCACACCACTTCTGTATTTTAGCTTCGTTTTTGTTAAATAAATAATTGGTAAATGGACTGGTACGTATATGCCAGCTTTTATTCAATTTGAGCATTCTGCATGTTTGCTGCTAAAAGTCTCATTCACCCAATAACACACACATTTACATAGTGTTTTATCTATATCTAAGTACTGTTTATCTAACATTCACACACTCACACTCTGACGGATGCAGTAATTTGCCCAAGGATGCTTCGGCATATGGACAGGAAGAACGAGGGAGAGATCGGTAGACGTCTATCACCTGAGCCCTAGCTGCACTGTTTTTTACATAACAACATGATAATATGCATAAATATTTCATGTGTTGTTCATATGAGATTGTAATTACCCAGTTTTAAGACCTGCTGATAGTCAGATGATTTTTACTATGTCCACATATGTGAAACCTTAGAAGTTAAAGGAGGTTAGTTTCTTTTGGCCTACAATTCAGTGCAAGTATTTCTCTTATGGTGGAAAAAAAGTTCTTCACTAATGCAATTTGATAGAAAAAGAAATCTATTTTGTGTTTGTATGAATTCACCTCAAAAATTTTAATGAATAACATCATCAAAAACAAATGACACGCAGAGATCTGAAGCCTTTAGATATTGAGATAATAATAACAATATTAATATTAATAATAATAATAATAATGAATACAACCTGAAATTTAGAATTACACCATATGATGTCGCTATTGTTCTCTGATATATTTCATGTGCAGCAGATGTTTGCACAACAGAGGACATGGATGTTTTTCAGAACTTACATTGACGATATCCAGAGACTGAAGCCATTGCTGTAAGGTCATTTAACTAAATGTTGTAATTAGCCCACTTAGTGGAGCAAATGTTAATTATGCTGCGGCATCAAGCAACACACCCGGCGTCCCACTCACCACAAACACATACACACACATACACACACAAATCATACTAAAGGATGTTTTTACCATCCTATTAAATATGCGGAAAAACACACAAATCTGTAATCTGGTTCATTTCCTTTTGGAGTTTAGTAAAAATAGTTCAGTCTTAATACGCTCTCGGGAAGAGAAAGCGCCAGCATTGATCCAAGCTTACAGTTTTAGATCAATGCTGGCGCTTTCTCTTTTGGATCAATCTTGGTAATGATCCAAAAGTGGAAGTTTTAGATCAATACTAAGTCAACAGGATACGGATTATTGGGTACTATAATTAAAAAGTCGTCTTTTCCAACAATTGAGTTGTCGAGCACTGAAATATACCTTTGACCGAATGACAGTTGAAAAAAACCCTCCAAGCTGACAGCATGTGTATTTTTGAGCCTTTATGAGCCTTCCCACGGTGTTTGCCTTGGCCAATCGCTTTGTCTCTATATCGACCCAGCTCCATGCTGCCTTTCGACTTGCTCGAAAAAATAATCCCGTTTTAAGGTCATTAACAATAATTATCTTGAACCTAACTGTATTTTGAACTAATATGAACATGGAGATTAAAATAAGAAGAAAGCAAAGTCTATCTTGATGTAACTTTACACCCTAATGTTATTCGTTTTGGCGTATCACAGGCTAAGTTTCGTCTCAAATATTTCCTACACTACCTAAAGGCAGCACTAGCTTCCAGCGTGCACAATGGTGACGTTTACCATATCATGATGGCGGTAGCCTGGACTATTTTGAATTCCGTCCCGCTTTTTCAACTTTACACTGCGTCCGGTCAGTAAAATGATATATTGTTTTGGCGACAACACAAAAGAAGTGAACCACAATTATGGATTCCGTCGTGGGGGACGATGTGACGCTCCCTGTTGACATCAACGGAAGGTAAAACAATCAACAAAAGCTAGAGGGCTAATGCTAGCGTGTATGCGCGTTACTGCATGTTTTAGCTAATCTGAAAACAGTATTTTACATGGTTACCGCTGCTGGGGCCTGCCTATGAAACCAAAGCACTCGAATCTTATTGTTTTAGACACATAACGATACTAAATTATGTTCTTTAATAGTCGTCTGCGAAGTGTCTTTGTGTCTCTGCTTAGCTTTTATTAATGTAGGTTTAACAAGAAATGTCTGTTTTATATTTTAGGTATAGCAATATTAGGCCATCTCCTATTTAGGGGGTCATGCCTACATGTAAAATTATGTTATCATGTTGTAGTAGCCATCTGTTATATCGATGTGATTATGAAAATTACAGGGGGAAATAACAGAAACAAAACACAAGCTAGTAAATGTGATCGATAATTGCTATATACACAGTTTTTCCACTTTAAGTTACTTGTGCGTCTGCAGGAGGTCATATTGACATACTAACTATTTGAATCGATAAACAGTGAACATCGAAGTCCACTAAATGCGTACCTACACGGTAGTAACAGTGTGAGTTTCATTTAGCAGGAAAGAAAATGCCAATAAAGGAGGTGTTGCGGAGGGGGGTGTTGAGTTGACAGGCTGTGAACGCGGGTCCAGAGAGGATGCTCTGTACTGACCACCGCTTGTGGCACGGTTACGAATCATATTCAGCTCTGACGATGTTGCTGTGATGTTGCCGCGAGCGGCAGCACGGCGTGTTGAGCTGTCATGCAGAGAGTGAAAAAAAGCGGAAATTATGAGAAGCACTGTCAGACTGCATCAGCGGCGTCTCTCTCAACGCTTTGAGATGTGGAGTTAATATACTTATATTTATTTCCTTTCCTTTTCCCCGTGCTCTCCGTTACGTGGAGAAAGAGCGTGACTGTGGTAGGTGAAGCGTTCATCATTAGTTTTGCTGCACTGTGCTCCTTCTGGGTAGTGCTGAACAATGTAGCCAGTTTCCAGCTTCTTTTCATTCTTACAGAAAAAATAGTTTTAGCTCTCTGCCTTAATACATTTAGTGTCCCCTTGTTAGTTTCCTTTTAAAGGACCTGGCCCCGCTTGTGTTTGGTGGAAAAGCTTTCATCCAGGTGGTAAGCGTGCCTCAGTAATTCAAGATGTCAGCTGATATGTGTGGTGTGCATATTACTTGTTGGGTAATTCTGAAACCCGACTCACTTTAGTCTTTTAGTTTCGAAATTGTGACCTTGCTCGACTTAATGTTGTGGGTCTTTTAAAAAAAAACAAAAAACAATTACTGTAAGTAGTATTGAGAGCTTAGCCGCCTTCATGTTTTTCAGTAGCAGCTGAACAAAGTGAGAAAAAGAGGAAGTCACTGTTTACATGCTGTTACATTGTTTCCACTGGGTGCTGGAGGGGTTACTACAACTGAACCGTTGTTAAAACTGTCAAAACACTCACAGGGGTCAGTGGTAATGTCTTGGCTTCTTTATGGGTAGGCTTGATGTGAAATGCTCTCTTTGGAAGTTGCTTTACGTCTTTCTGGCGTTTACTTTACGCTGTTGTTGTGGAGTGCTTCCTCTGCATTTGCACAGGAAGGGGTTTTTCTTGGCATGTGAAACCTCAGTGATGCAATACTTGTCAGCAGAGTTTTACCGACCTTCGGTGTGTTTGTGGAGGGATACTGCGTTCCTTTTATCCACGCACATCAGCAAGCAGTATTTGACCGATTCGTTTTCTGGTGGCTGAATTGCACCCGCTGTGATTTGCTATTCTAAATTAAAACCAAATGCTACTAATAATAACTATTTTCAGCAGACGTCGGATCTTCGTTAAATCATTGTAATGTACCCGTTTATACCTCCTCAAACCAAGATGGGAAAGAGCAGTGTCATTGTGTTTGAGTGTGAAACTTTAGGAGCAATAAACAGCCTATTTATAGCAGGGACATTCAGTCTCCACAGAGTCACAGAAAGCCTGGAAAAGGACTGAACCTGGACAAAATGTTTTAATGTCATGTCTGTCTGATTAGAGGCAGTGTATGCAGTAATCTAACATGTCATTAAGTGGGTCTAAAACGCATTCCAATGTAGTTTTATGGTGGAATTGTAAATCGACTCAAAGGATTTTAACGGAGAAGCAGTATTGCTGTGTTTTTGAATGCAGAGAGGTTTTGGAGGAAGTTATTCACCGCTGAACTTCATGTTATTCCATGCAAAGGTCAGGGTGGAGCACCATGAACCTGGGCCCAGATAGTTCATGTTTCTATTTATGCACTTGATAGTTATTGGCATGCCCGGTTGTGCTGTAGTGGTGCATTCCTGGTTCCAGATGTGTGTTGCTGGAGTTTGGTGTATTGTACTGTGTCAGTGAGTGACGCCACCGTCCCATCACTGTGTGACGCTTAGCTGATCAGAGCCACAGTGCTCTGCTTGTGCACAAATGAAAGCCATTTCCATCCATTGGTTCCTCTGTCTCCCTGTCATTCTGTCTGTCTGAACATGAGAGCCAGGCTGCCACTGGCACATGGTCTCTCTTTCTCTGTCTCTCTCTCTCTCACACACACTGAAAGGCAGCTCTGCTATTGTGGATGTAAATAAGGCAGAGAGTCATTCTTAAGCTATTTATGGAGCATCCTTAGGGCTCAGTGGAACTGGCCAGCATGAGTAATGTGTGAACATCATGAATTTGTGTTTTTCTGAAAACACATGAATCAGTGTCCGTGTGTTTGGGAGCAGATCCTGCTTTAGTTCTTCTTATTTATTTTTTAAATATGTGTATTATTTGTTAAATATGTTGGTATTGTGACAGTGATATTTACTCAGATATTCATAGTGACTCGGCTGCACGAATAACAAATGACTGTGTCCGCAGCTGCAGGCTGCCTGACTCCATAGGTGCTGAAGAATTTTCTGCAGACAGCATGTCAGGTACAGTAAGATTCTCTCTTGTTCTCCCTCCTCTTCACTTTTCATGCTCAGGTGTGTTTTTCCCATGTGTATTAATTAATGCCGTTGCTGAATCATTGCTGTCACCCACCCCATGGGTTTTGTTTTCAGAGCTGCGATGAGGGACTAGCCGGATGATGATAATAAGCTAATCCCATTTATGCTTCTTTCGTCGAGATGTATGCCAAAAATATACACAGAGGCAGATTTATACACACAAGCCAGTAAATGGTTAATTTATAGATATAGGTCAGCATCTGACCTATATCAAGTCTGTTTTGCAACGCTCAGACAGACACAATCACACTGTTATGATGACTGGATAAAACAACTCTTCTTGTTAGCAAATGTTTTAATATCTGAAATAAAGTGAAATACATCTCAGCTGCACCTACAGATGTTTAAACAAGACAACAGTTTTATAGATGAATGAATAGGTTTGGACAGGCTTCCATATTTACTCGACTTTTGAACGGAAGGTGCAGCTCTCAAAACAAACTGCATTCCCAAAATGATAAGGCTGTTACCTATTATTCACTTAAATACTTAAAAGCAATAACAGCACTAACTCTGGCATGTACAATATGTAAATAGCGGATTTTGCAATTATTATTATTATTTTTTTGCTAGTAAAGAAGGATTTTTTTTTCCAGACTCACTTTTGTGCACAACTTTGTGGACTGTTGTATTCAGGTTCAGGTCACATGATCGTGCATTCAATCAAGTAAGCTTAAGCTGGTGCTATATATATGGCAAAGTTTCAGTTTCAGTTACATAATATAATGGGTTTTTTTGTGTTTTTTGTTTGAACTGACTGCTTGGATGATGTTAGAGTCCAGATTTTGCTAATACTTCTCTCTGTCGGTGAAAGCTTTTTGGAGTGACAAGTGCTCCTTTTTTATGTAACCATACTTTTAGTCATTATGCAGTCTTGGAACTCATCTGTGTGCTAGCTTGGTCTTTGGGGACAGTGGCCAGTGTTTTGGGGCTTCCGCTGTAGCCAAATATTTGGATAACAGATATCAAGTTGAAGCCTTCCTGTTCCCTGCCCCAATCATTGTTTACCAGTGTAGAGAAACTGTAAATAATCTAATCAGAAAGCTAAATGACTGAGACAATAGCTTATAGTTTAGAGATAGCATTACATCCAGAATCCTACAGATTCATCTGTTTTCTTTTTCCCAAGCTTTAATAATTCTTTCTTGCTCCCTGTTGGTGCATCAACAGCAGCAAAGCCAGTAAAGTGTGAACAGTGCAACTAACCTAAACCACTGCTCATTAAATATGGGCTGTGCATTAAAATCAGCCTTGTTGACTATACGAATGAAATGACTTTTGCCTTTGGCAACAGCCAGTGTTTATCTGAAGGTCACGTCAATTTTGTGCTGGAGCTGTGTTCAGAAATAGTCTACAAAAGAGCTGAAAGACACTAAAGAATTTGCCACTGAGTATATCCCTGTTACATGCATTTTGCAGCCAAACTGAAAGATGTTTGTATTTTGTCAGAAAGCTTTTCTCCTCCAGAGCTTTTCTTGACTCGTACAGTTTCCCTTAACTGCCATTGCTTAATGACAATTCAGACAGAGGCAATTGCATGTTGAAAGCACTTTGATATCTTTTTTTAGCCTTCCTCTGGTCTGCAGACATCAATTAACTTCGTTTCACATCTCCAGTTTTAGAGGAGTCCATAGTTATTGAGTGCTAAGTGCTTGGAGCTGCCCACAGGTTTCCTAATAACAAATCTTTTAAGGCCTATTAAATGAATGGAAGTTCTTATGAGTAGACAGATACCAACAATGTCACAAGTAATATTTATTTTTTTATTTTTTTTATTTTTTTTGTTGTTGCTGCAGTAGTTAGAAGAATATATGTTTTTTTGAAGTAGTCTTTAAGCAGTAAATTTTTCTTGAAGGATGGCTGCAGGAACCAGTAAAATAAAGCCCATCTTGAAGTATTTTTGTAGTATTTTTGAATGAAGTCCTGAAAATGTCAGAAGAATTGGGTTGGAACTAAACCAGACTGTGCATGTGTGAAAACAGCTAATGGTTTTACCATAATGAACCCCACTATAGAGCTTCAGAGCTATGTTTTTATTGAATACACTAGCATACTCTGAAGGCAACAAAAATCAAAATAATATCTCTGAAATTTTGAAATAATGTGAATATAAATAAATAAGTAGCACTTTAAGAGTAATGTGTGACGGAGGCTTTTCTGTGAAGCTGCAACAAATGATGAATCAGGAGTTTGTGTTGGGAAATTTGTTGATGACTAGTGTTACATGATCAGCTGTAAGCTGTTTCAACTGGTCCAAACAGGGCAGCTCTCAGGGAGCTCGTCCACCTCTGATGCCTGTGCAGTGAAAACTCCTTTCTATGTCTCTTATCTCTCCAACATAAACAGAGTGAGGATGAATGTGAAAGCAGCATGACTTATTCTTGAAAGCAGGAGAGATTCTTGGAGCTATGCAGCTTATACTTGCAATTGTGACTTATTTTAGTAAAACTGCTTTCTTGTTGATTTTACAGCTCCATCCTTCCCTGAAAAAATGTCCCCTGTTAAAGCTCTCACCATGAAGGACTATGAGAATGTGAGTGATTTCTGTCAACTTTCTGTTGTGTATGTTACATATAGGTTATGTGGTAATGCTGTCTTCTTGCAGTAATTTTTAGATTTGCAGCTTTTTAACGAGTAGCTTCAGAGAATAAGCTGTCTGGATGAGGCAGTCAACTTTCCCCCCCTGCACAACAAACAGGATAATAACCTGATTCTCCATTCAGCTGAAAACCAAACCACATTGACCATTTAAGGAAATTTAGTGATGCAGTTTGTGTGCAGGAGGGGGAGAAGAAGGAGGATTGAGGTGGGCTCAAGTCAATATTTCAGCATTTGATTGGAATGCTTGCTTGAAAATTTTGGGCCCGTGCTGTCTGGCCTGCATGATTAGAGGTTTTTACAAAGGGGGTTCAGAGTTCTGACTCCTCCCTTTGACTGTCCGCCCAACCCCCATTACCAGATGTATGCTGTTCTGAGCCCGGAGCACAATGATGCACAGTCTACTTCACACACATAAGCATTTCAAAAATAACTATATACACACGGCTCCTTTCCGCCGTGTAAACATGTCGGGCAGCTTTTCTTCATAAGTAAGGTGGTCATATTTCTTCATTGAGCCGAATTCTTTCTTCCAACCTTGCATTTAAAATAAGTCAAGGAAATGCATCAAATTACATTGCAGCTAGATGAAGGTTAGAAGACTTCAAGTGCATCAGTTGTTCAACTGCCCGATTGCATATTTATGTTTTTTTTTTTTATATTAATCCCTAGCAAATCACAGCTCTGAAGAAAGAGAACTTTAACCTGAAGCTGCGTATTTACTTCATGGAGGAGCGCATGCAGCAGAAATGTGACGACTCCACTGAGGACATATTCAGAACGGTGTTGTATTTATTTTGGTGTTACAAAACTTGCATTACTCTGAATGTCTTACATTTGTCTGACGCCACTCCCTGCAAAGCTTCATGTGACTCAGAATTTCCCCTCAAGTACGAAATGAGATCACAACATGAGCAACAGCAGCTGGATTTTATTCAGCCAGCATTTTGCATTCATGACCTTGGAACAGCTGTCTTGCCTTTTTTCAATTATTATTATGGTGGCAGCTTAGTTTAAGTGAGCACATTTAAGTGTCATTAAAAGAGAGTTTCCCCTGCCTTGTTTTTGTGCTTTTGTGTTTGAGATGACTCCAGGTGGGGGTTTACTAAATTTTTGTCTGTTTATAGAATATTGAGCTGAAGGTGGAGTTGGAGTCTATGAAGAGAGAGCTCGCAGAGAAACAAGAGTTACTCGTGTCTGCATCGTACGTGTCATTCTCTTAATTCGGTTTTGTCACACATGATGCCATTCAGACCAGTGTTAATTTTGACAAATTTTTATTTAGTTTTAGTCTTTTCACTTAAACGTGACTTAGTTTTTATTTAGATCACTGCTGATTGGATTACTTCCCGACTTGTCCCGCCTTTTTACACAACTTCATTAGTTCTGATCGGATCTCTTGTTTCTTCGATAATTTACGTGGTTTTTATTTGTTGACAAAAGTGTCAGTACTTTTGTCTGTGAAATAGTTGTCCCCTGTTTTTGTCTGAAGAAAAAAAACATTTTAAGAAAATTATCAGTCAACAAAATTAACACTGGTTCATACATAAATGGCAACACAAAGTAATGAGAGCCCAGCATTTAAGAATATGTAGGCTGTCAAATTTATTCTTGTGTTGATTGTTTTTCAGTAAAGCGTTGGAGAGTCTGGCTGGTCGGGAATCGGGAGAACCCCAGCGTGTGAAACAGCAAGCTCAGAGGGAGATGGACGCACTCAGAGATGCATTTAGCAAGAGGATAGCTGACCTAGAACAGGTGAGTGACATTAAAGTGCTAATTTTCAAATCCTTATTTGCTTTTCTTGCTCTAAAAATCCTGATATTGCAGTTCACTGTATATATTTTGTTTGGTTCTATGCTCATATTAGCCAAATTGTGTCTGTTGTTCGTTTCACTCGTTTTGGTGATAACTGTGTTGTTACTAATGTTTTTTGGTGTTTTGCATCATGCCAGAGTTTACGATCAGCAGAGGAAGAGGTGGAAAAAATGGCTGCCATCGCTGAGCAGGAGAAACTCAAGAATATAAACATGGAGAAGCAGCTCCAAGCCCTGGGTCCACCCAGCACTTTAACCACTTGTCCAGTCCTCAGCCCCGTCCAAGATCTGCAGCAGGCTCTGCAGGAGAAAGACAAGTAGGGACAAATAAAATAAATGCAGACGATGTGTATTAATAGAAAACAATTATTTTTGGAGAAAGGCCTAAGCATTTTCAACATTTTCTACCAATCCCAGTGTCATTGAGCAGCTTAAGATCACTTTAAAGAATCAGGAAGCTGTGATCCATCAGAGAAACAGCAGAGACCAGCAGACAGATGCTCCATCGGCCGACAGCGTTAAACAGCTATCTGCTCTGATAGCTGACAAAGATCAAGAGCTTAAGGTGGGAAGCTTACATGTTCATAAAGATGTGAAATATAAGAGGTTTCTCTCAGTGATGCCTCAGTGTTCGGTTGCTACGCATATATTTAATTTTTGTTATTTACAGAAGTAATAGGCTGCTTAAATACTTTTAAATATTTTTACTTAGTTTCTGCACTGCTTTCAATATGAAGCAAAATTCAACTGAACTCTGACTGTTTTCCAGGCACTGAGGGACGAGCTTGATAGAGAGAGAGATAAAACACAGCCGGACTATCAGGTTGGTGCTATTTTGATATAGCCCCTCTAAAACTTTAAACTACTTGAAACTACTGCGCAATGGCACAGACTGCTGATTGGCTACTAAGGATCTCTTTCCTTTTTGTCTGTTGCCAGTTTTATATTTGAAACATGTAAAATATGTTTCTATGATTGATTTTGTTTCCATTTTCCATATTTTCTTTAGTGTGAAGGTGTTATTGCTTTTGTAGTATTTCTGACATTTTTACAAACAAAACATAAACTTTATTTAAAGACCTGAAAGTTTGCATCAAATAAAGTGAAAAAATGCATCTGCATAGTGGCTAGTTGTAAAGCTTTTACTAATGATGCTACTTAGTTAACACTTGTTTTACATTGAAATGTCAACTCTTATTTACCATAACTTTTAAAATAACAGTGTAATAAATTTGGACTGGAGGTTTATTTGTTTAAAAACAGGTTGTGAGTTGAGGTATCTAATATTACTACAGGTTTGCTTAAAGTTAATTGTGGTGCTAAAGTGATATATTTTAGTGTTGCACAGATGTTAAAAATCAAATGTATATTTTATTCATTTAGAAGCATTGATTGCTTGGAGAGAACGTGTCTCATTTAATCACAGTGTTGTGCAGGATGCTGTGTTGCTGACGTTTAAAATAGAAAGCCGTTAGCTGGGCAGTGTCCACGGTTCCTCTTTAGGCTTTGGCGTAAGACTCGGGCCATAGGGTTAAGGCTGGATTAGTTTGCTGTCTGAAGACGGTTCCTCCTGGGGTTGTTATTGGCTTTCTTTCTTTAGTAAGTGGAAAAATGGTGCAGGCAAGAAGTTCATGAGCTGTGGCTAAACAGTTGAATGCACTTTATTCACTGTAAAGAATTTTGCAACACTGGGGAAAAACGTGTCTATCAGGGATGCTTGACAGATTTTTGCAAGATAAAGATGTAGTGGAATATTACAAAGTAACGGTCAACAGAAAGCATTCTGTAAACTTCAAGCAGATTCTACCATGTACTGCTAGGAAGGATCAGCTCTGTCAGAGTGATTGGCTGATGCCATCACTACCTGCTTGATGCCAGCTTCTGTGCCTGATGCCTCTTTTTAAGGTATTTGGGAGAGTGTTTTCTAGAGATGGTCTGGCATGGGCCCTAACACAGATCACTGTGTAGTCCTAGAGGATTTGTTGATTTGATTGAATGTGTGAGGGAGAGTGGAATAGAGGCGGGAGCGGGGATTATCAAGGCTTAGGGCTTACAGTGCTTTGCTCTCAGTCTTTCTCCTCTGTGCAACGCTTGCTGGTGTATTGAGAGAACATGATAGATGGCTCTCTCTGGCGAGCTGATGGCCATTAAGTCACTAGACAGTTGGTGTGTCAGTGACAGATTTCTTGGACTCAGTTTAAGTGGGCGAATGTAGAAGATCTAAGGTGCCATGAGGGATCCATGTCGCATATGTGGTGTCCGTTTAGTGGGAAGCCAGTGTCGCTGGATTTTCAGCTCATCGGGAAAGAGGAAGCTACAAGTCATCCTGTCCCATGTGCTGGGGAGAGAGGTGACTCGTGACGGGCATGGAGAGTTCCTCTGTGGAAAATGTGTGTTCCGGTTAGAGAAGGTTGTGCAGTTTGATATAAACATCGGCAAACTGCAGGAGGAACATGGCAATCAGATCCAGAAGCTGCAAGCAGAGAAGGAACACCTTATCCAGTGCATTGTGCACATCTACAACAAAAACAATCCAGAGAGGAGTGAGAGGGAAAATCCAAGCTCCAAGGCTCTGCTCAGTTCTTCTGGGGTCCGCAGCCCTGTTGATGAAGCTGCATGTCAGGTGGCTCATGAAGGATTGCAGTTCCGGGAAAGTGGTTATGTGGAGAATCGCATGAGAAGATGTGTGAGTCTTGATAGGATTGTCAGTAAAGGGGCATTCCCCGGACGTTTGAGCTCAAGGAGCAGCAGGCTGGGATCAGGGGCGGGGCTGGACAGCACTATGAGAAGTTTCGGGCTCCGGGGCACACGCCACCGTTCTCAAAGCATGTACCTTGACCTGATTCAGCGTAAGGGCACCTTGGCAAGACCCGGATTCAGCCGCCGCTCCACATCACTGCAGTCATTGAATCAAGAGCTTTCCTCCCCGACAGACCCTCCACTCAAACGAAAACTGAGAGAGGCCAGGGTGTTTTTTGGAAGGTATGGGGCCTCAGATGACTCAGGGGGAAAGGCTCAGGCCAGAGCACTGCTCCAAAGATCCTCAAATCAACCTTCGGTGATCTCTGACCTGATTCAGGTCCTGCGCTGCATCTCAAAGCAGCAGGTGTCTGCACCAGCAGGATGTCACATCCCTGTCCTGAAGAGGTTAAATGCTGGCTCTGTCAGCACCCGAGCCAAACGCAAACATAGAGAAGCAGCTCTAAAGTCTCTGCATGACCTTACAGAGGAATTTGATGATGAATACATTCCTGTCAGAGTGAAGGTAGTTTATTTCAGTGTGATGATCTGTGCCAGGCACCATTGTTGATAAAAAAAAAAAACTTGTATAATTAATTTCTCCTGTTCTGTTGTTTGTGTGTTCTCTTGCTGAGAAGAAGAGTGACGTTAATCAGTTGGAGTCGATCAATAAGCTGCTGACGGAGGAGCTGAACCTGGTTAAAAGCACCAGTGAGAGTCTGGCAAAAACCCTGGAAGATTCCCAGAATCAGAACAAGGTAGTTCACTTGTTCTTTTATTAAATATTCCTAAATTGTATTGGTGTATTACTCTGTATGAAATCACTAACTGCTTTATGTGAACAGACCTTGTCAGTGAAGTTAGAGGAGAAGGAGAATGAACTGAACTCTGAGAAGAAAAATGCTCTAAAGCGAGATAAAACCATCCAGGGACTCACTCAGGTCCTCAGAGAAAAAGAAAAAGAGGTAAGAGTTCATTTATTACTTATGTTGTTATGGTTATTGTATCTCTTCTATGTATTATCAAAGCTTCAAGCCTGACCTGTCTGTGTATGTATTGCAGATTGCTGAGCTGTGTCATGAGATTGAGGACAGAGATGATGCTTTAGCCAAAGCTAGAGATGCAGCACATAAAGCCCAACTGCAGAAATACCAGGTATGTTATAGACACCTTTCATATAGAACCAAACGTTATGCAGTGACATTCCTCATAATAGTGTTGCCACAATGTGTCCCCTGCTCTGTATGTGCCTTAAACAGATAGAAGTCAATATTTTTTTTCTCCTACTTAGGGAGCAGAGGAACACCAAAACCTCTTAATGGAGAAGCAAACAGAGTTGGCCCAACTACAGGGGGAACACCACACCAAGGTGCTTGAAGCCCAAAAACTGCAGCGAGCACTGGATAGGAAGGAGCAAGAGCTGGCTGATTTACAGCAGGCAAAGGATCAGCTTGAGGTTGAACTGGAGGACCTGCAACAACAGAAGAAGAAAGGAGACAAAGCGCTGAATGTAAGATAGCAGAAGGACAGGGACTCTAACTTACAGTATCCACAATAAAAGGAGCAGTCATCCTAAATCGTCTTTTATCGTTTTGTTGTTGTGTTGTTTTTTCATTATCTGTTTAATTATTGCCTGTTCTGTGACATTATTATCATTTCCTCCACCAGGATCTAAACAATCAGCTCAAAAAGCTGAGTGGGGAGATCGGGGAAAGGGAGAGTGCTCTGGAGCAGCAGTATCAAGAGCTGCTGGACCAAACTAAAAGAAAGCTGCAGGCCCATGAGGTCACCATCCAGCGTCTCACATCCACCTTGGCTGATAAAGAGCAGCAGCTACAGGTGACACATCATCACAAAACACATGCAGACAGGCTTTAGTTTAAAAGATCAAAAATGTGTTGCTTCCTTTGGAGTTTTGGGCATCAACACATTTATCACCACTAAGACGGTGAGCTCCCGCGTTGCATTGTAAAAAGAAGATGGCAGAGTGCGTATTGGACCTTTGAACTTGTTTCCCTCAAAAAGCAAAGTAAAAGAATAAAAAAGGAAACCTTTTGTGTGTTTTACTTAGCTTAAGTATGTGTAAAAGTTGAATTTTAGCTCAATATTGCTGTTTTGCTCATCCTTTCCTCTGCTCTGCTCTCTGTTTCTCCTCTCCTCTGCTCTCTGATTCTCCTCTCCTCCAAAGAGCTACCACACATGATAAAACAGAAAGCATATGAGAGCAGTAAGCTAGCAGTAAAGACTGTCAGCTGGCTTATAAGCATGTCATGAAAACAATCACAGCCAAAGAGAAGTTGGTGCTTCAAAGTGACATCCAGCTCTTCTGAGTGTGGTGTATTAGGTAACATTGTTTTTATGTGTTTGTCAGGAGTACATAAATATGGTCCGAGACTTTGAGCACAGCAAAAGTCCAGGAGGTAACGACAGTATTCTCTCCAAACTGCGGCAAAGGTTGAAAGAAAAGGAGAAGGCTTTGGAGGTGGGTATTCCTTCAGTGCAGTCTTTTAACCATGCTGACTTTGCGTGGTTTCTGACATGTTTGGTTGTTACCTTACAGCAAGCACTTGATGAGAAATTTGCTGCTATTGAAGAAAAAGACAATGAGATTCACCACCTGCAGCTGTCATTAAGGGAAAAAGAACGAGATCTAGAAAGACTCAACAACTTGCTGGCTCATAACGAAGAAACCATCAATGTAAGTGTCCGGAACTGGGATCTTTTCTGTTGTTTGATAAACACTTAGTTGTGATTGTTCACATGGTTGACATAGTGGCCTACTCCTCTCTTTGCAGAATTTTGACAGTCTGATTAAGGAGAAGGATGCAGAGCTGCAGCATCTTGCAAGTACCCTAAAGAACCTACAAAGGGCCAAGCAAGATGTGGAAGACAACCTGAACAGATCACTGAGGGAGAAGGACTCCATCATCAGCCAGCTGCAGCTCTCCCTGGAGGGCAAGACAAAGGATATGGAGGTTTGCTGACAGATAGTCGCTCATTAAAACCAAGTTACTTATAGTTTTTACTATTCTGGTTTATGTCATTTGTGCTTCAATGCTTCTTTTTTTCTATCTGTTTGTAGCAAATGACTGAATCATTGCTGAACCAGTCACAGAGCCATGCACGTGATCTGGCTGAACAGATGGGCCAAAGGTTAAAGGTCACAGAAGCCATGCTGGCTGAGGCTGTCAAGGCCAGGGAAAGACTGGTTGCTGACAATGAGAGTGCTGTAGAAAGCCTGTTGGCTACAATTAGCAGCAAAGACCAACTTCTGAAGGTTAGCATTCACGAGAAAAGAGAAATTTTGTAGCAACAACAGAGTGTGCACAAACAACACTAACACTATTAACTTTAACTCTTTGTTGTCTCCAGGAGTCCGCAGAGCAGTACAATCGCATGTTGTCTGAGCGCACTCAGGAGATTCAGGAGCTGAAGAAGCAGCTGTCTGATAGGCAGCAGGAGCTTGCCACTGCTGAGAAGCAAAGCTCCTCAACAGCCCAGGAGAGTTATTTAGAGACCGCACAGCTCAAAGCCTTGCTTGCTGAAAAAGACAGCCTCATTAACGTAAGATCCTGTAGGATACAACACAGCCATTCAGCTGTAAAATGTGTGGAAATCAAAACTCCCAAAGAGAATAACACATTCTGCCCCCCAGTTCTATGTCCTGTCTTGAAAGTGTTTAAGATGACACCTGTACAAATTTGAATATGCTGACTTTATATCTTTATAAATTGGCAGAAGCTTCTTCAGCGTGGTCAGGAGAGAGACCAATTTCTAGCAGAGATGAGGCAGAAAGCAGAGCCAGATCAAGTGTTGGAGCTCAGACAAACTATTCAGATCATGCAAGAGAAGTTGGACGAGAGGGAAGGTAAGGGATTTAGACCTGTAACACCCTGACACGGGTTATTTAAAGGTAGACTGCATGTTGGTGCTGTGTTTGACTTTGTTTTGTCTGTGCTGAAGCTGAGCTGTCCAGGAGGAACAGCGAGGATAACCAGGAGAACAATGCACTTTCCAAGAAAACAGTGGTTGTCCTGAAGAAGGAGCTGGCACAGAAAACTGAAGCTTTGAACAAGGCACTGAAAAGGGAAAATGAACTAAAGGTCAGTGAGTTAAAACAATTAATTAATCCATAATAGGATACGGTTCTTAAAAGTGTTAATCATAATTCTCTACATCCCAATTTCTAGATTTCATTGGCCGAGCTTCAGTCGGCGCTGTCTGAGTTGGAGGGTCACAGTGAAGGTCAGGCTGCTAATATTGAGTCCCTCACTGCAACTCTAAAGACCAAGGATGAGATTATCAGCGTAAGGATTCCACACAGTGTCAACGTTGTCACCAAGTGAAGGAGCTTTTCATCTGATGTTTAACTTTTGACTTTGAGCAGGTTCTCCAGGAGCGCCTCAGTCAGAGAGGGCACACGAGGCCTGATCATACCCAGGATCACGTCATTGTCCGTGGAATGGAGAGCTCCCTGCCTGTGCTTCCTCAGAGAGAGAGTACCATGATCGGTGGAGACAGCCAGCAAGAAGTAAAGATGACATGCTTTTTAAAAATGGAAAAATTGTAATCTTGATGCTTTGTCTTTTAAGATAGTTTCTCTTCTATCCTCAGGCCTTGCCCAACCTCACAGCTTTGCATCATGAGCACGATGCTCTGAACAGAGCCCTGAGAGCTGAACAGCAGCTCTATTCCAGCCTGGTAAAGACTGTGAAGGAGCAGGACAGGTAGTTATCTGCAACATTTGCTTTAATGCTAAAAGGAGAGAAAAATGCTTTGTGCTAACAGACTTTTTGGATGATTTGCAGTGCCCAGCGTCTCCATGCTCTACAGCTGGAGCTGACGGCAGTGCAGCTTCTCAGGCAGCAGCTAGAAGAGGGCATCAAAACTAATGAGGAGTTAAGGGGTGACTTGGAGAGAGAGATACAAAGAGCCAAACTCAGAGAAGGTGCAGTGCAAACACACTTGGTTGTAGATGAGGGTGGTGACTGAATGGGAAGAAAGGAAATTAAATTAGAAACAAAGGAATGAGAAAAGAAGTGCTTGTTATCATTTGTTGTAGTTAAAGAGGAAAAAAGGATAACTCATCACTAAAGGGAAGCCTAAAACACCGGCCATCTTTATTTAATATGTTTACTCGTCCTGCCACCCTCCATGTCCACTTTTTCTTGTGTTCTTCTTCAGCATGCACACCTGGTCCCTCCACTTTTCATCTTTGTGTACTTTCTATCTCTTCTGCTCTCATCATCACCTACATATCTGCATGTTTTTGTCTGTAACACAGTCCCTCTCCTTTTCAATGTCTCTCAGTAAATGTATTGATTTCACACCTGTCTCCTCTCTGTCCTTCATAAAAAATAAATAAAGGCCTGTCTTCTTTGTCTCTCACTTTCAACATTTTGCTTGTTTGCTTTTGTTTTGTCCCTTTGCTTCTCGATTGCATCACTTTAGCACTCTTCTGGTTATTAATCCAGCCCATCCAACCATCTGTCACATGAATAAAATTTAAAAGCATGGTTGTGCCATTTTAAAATTATTTAATAAAGGATACTAATGTGCAAGTACCACATTAAAAGAGCAGCTCTTTGGAAATGGACCCTAATCCAAAAAGTCTTGCATTTATTCCCCTTTGACGTCATGTAGTTAATGTAATTCAGCACAGTTTGTCCTTCAGACTTGTTGTGCAATTAATGCACAGCCTTAAAACAGATTAAAAGTGTCACTCTGCGCTGAGGTCTAAGCTAAATAACTTGGACCATCTACTTGTCGTGTGCGCTCAGGCGACCACACACGTGCATGCTCCTCCCCGCACCCCTGCCTGCAGAGAGCCAGGTGTAAAAATAGGTCAGCTGTAAGTAACAGGGATGCGGCTCACGTTCACACTGACTTGCAGGATAGACACAGCAGGATAATTAGCACTGATTACATTTCCACACTTCATGCTTTGGTTTATATAACAAAACATTATGATTTGTATGTGTATGCTACATGTTTATACCCTTGTGAAAAAGCACAATAATAATCATACTTTGGGATTGTGTATATTGTGGGTGTGCATTTTAGCTTCTCTACATATATTTTCCATATCTGACTTGGATGTTTTAGCAAGCCAAGAGGCACAACTTCACAATGTAAATCCACCATTTTTGTTTTTCATATTTTTTACATTTTTCATTTATATGGGTTTTTTATTTGTTTGTTTTTTTCATTATTTTAATTAAAGAACACATTGCACACATTAAAATATGAACGTAAAAGGTCCAAAGGAGTATATGCTGCTGTGTAAAACCTCAAATTCATGGCTGTCTGTGTTTGTTTTTAAAGTTGTGAGGAAGATCTGAAGTATACACCCTCTTAATGACATGTTAGATATACCCACATAAAGTCTTAAGTTAATGGTGCCTTGTGGAAAGTGCTGTAAAATGAGAAAGCGATGCCCTGTCGTGGCTTTTTTTTAACCCTCTGTGTATCGGTTCAGGTATGGACCTGATTGATCCTAAAGAGCTAGAGAGCATGAGACATCAGCTTGAAGATGCCCAGCGTTGGAATGCGTCTCTGCAGGCCCGCTTGGGAGCAATTCAGAACCGTGGAGGAGGGGTTGGTGGAGCCAATGATGGAGGTAAGACTAGAAAGACACCAGATGTCATGTTCCAGTTTATGTACAGATAATGTTGTGAGATTCTAATGTTTTTCAGGCGACTCTTTGAGTTTCATTGGAGATCAGACTTCCTACATGAGTATCTGTGTAGGAGAGGGACTGGATGGCAGCTTGTCTCATCTGTCTGCTCAGGAGCTTAAACAGAAGGTGTTTTACATTTTGTTGCTTTTTGTCTCATTCTTGTATAGTGTCACGTTGAAGTGAATTAGTGTGCTCCATGTGTTACTGTACCAACTGTAAAGCTGGAAATGTGTAAAAATGATTTCTCTCTGTGTTAAGGTGCTTGAGCTGCAAGACCATGTCAGCAGGCTGCAGACCTTAAACAGTGAACTGCAGAGCCAACTTTCACAAATGGAGAAGTCAGAGCACGACACTGACGACAAAGAAGACAAAGACCGCAAAAAGCAGCTGCAAAGAGATGAGGTTCATAAAGTTATGGCTTCAAAGTTGTTGTTTTTTTTTGTTTTTAGATCTTCCAAAAGAGGACACATCTTGTCATTTATTAGTAATATGTCCACATTTAGAAAATACTTGAGAAATCACGAATCATTGTCTAACATCCTTCCTGTAATAGCTCATTTCTAACCTTAGAACTTAAAGCCTAACCTCTGTTCTGTCTAACATGTTGCTAATTTCTCTTCCCTCTGTGGTACTAAATGTCTGAATTCTTTAACAAGTATTTTTCCTGTCTGTAGTAGAGTAAGTACCCTCTTTCTCTTTCCTTCATCTTTCCTAATCAGTCCCTGTTTTATCTTTATCTTTGTGTCCCATAAAACGGTCTCTCTTCGCCATGCCACATTAGACACATCATGCCATTCTGCTGTTGCTGTGCTGTGCTTTATGGATTTTGTTCCCACATTAAGTTTTATTTTACCGAGCCATGTGTGTCATACTCGCCTCCCATCCCATTACTCTAGCAGCTCGAGAAGACGCTTGAGAAGCAGCCTCTGGCTCCCAGTAACAGGACACATCTCCCTGGTCAGGACAAAGAGAGCCAAACATGTAGTAAACTAGGACAGGTATGAAACTGATTATCAATAAACAACTGAGTACTTAAGTACTATTTAAAGAGTTTTAAAACCTTCTCTCTGAATAATCTGTCTTTTAGATGTTGTCGGAAAAGCTTTTAAATGATGTGAGCATGGACAGTGGCCTCAGCCAGAGTAGAGAGCGTGCTCACTCTAACAGCTACATCTTGGACACTGGGGAGGAATATTCAAAGGAGATGAACACAGATTTAATGGCACTTAAATCCCTATTAGCTGATTGTGGGTCAGCATCTGTCTCACACCTTAGGTAGGTCTTTCTTTCACAATCAGCTCCTTATTTTCCCCATTATTTGGTTGTTAGAAGCCTGAACTGTAATCCGGTCCAATGTTTCTCATTACAGAGCGGAAATGCTCAGGCTCACATCAGAAAATGATGAGCTGCGGGGTCTCCTGAAGGAACAGAAATCATCTGAGTACAAAGAAAAAGAGAGCACCGATGCCTCAGGGAACAGCAGTGAGGGACAGGCAGAGTTGAGAAAGAGTTTGGAAGCACTGGACACAGAAGATGCAAAGGTCACGAAACTTTCAAAGAAGAGGGGAGGGAAGAAGTGGAATGGGGGAGACGGGGAGAGCCACGTTACCAATGTCAGCACTGTAGATGACGAGGAGAGTCCAAGAACTAATCGCCAGCCACACAGCAACATTGAAAAACAGCATTTTGCAAGACGTAGGGTAAGTTTTGTACTGCAGAAGAAATTAAAAAAAACATCACTCTTTCCTCCATGAAGGTGTTCTGCGGTTTTAATCTCAGTTTCTTGTGTTTGTTCAAACTGTAGTCTGGAGGCAGATCTCGCCTTCCAGTGCCTGTGAGGCTGAGAGTGGAGTCTAACAGCAGCAGCAGGAAGCCTGGAAGCTCCGAGCAGCTCAAAACTGATGGATTCCAGCAACTTGATTCAGATGATGTCTACTGGTCTGACCAGCATGTGCACACAGACTCTGACACTCACACATCACTCCTGAACAGCACTTCCCCTTCCACCACCCTTGGATACCATAATCGTAGCTGTAGTCCAGTGGGGTCCGACAAGGGCTCTGAAGCGAGAGCATCACTGGATCACACCCAAGATGATTCTGCGTTATACACTCAGCTGGAGCTTCTCCACCAGGAGTGCCAGGAGAAGGAAGCACTGATCAACAAGCTGAGTGAGCAGCTTGCTGACTGGGAAGAGCTTCATGCACAGCTCCAGGAGAAAGACAGACTGAACTCCCAGTATGTAGAGGCTTTACAGGCAGCAGAATCCACCATCGCTTACCTGACTGCCTGCAGTCTGGACAGCCAGGGTGGATTTGGTTCGCACACAGGTTCTGGTTCTGTGGGTTCTGACGTGTCTCTCCATGGTAGATGCATAGAGCTGCAGAAAGCCCTGCAGCAGAAAGAGGAGCTCAACAACCAGCTTATAGAGCTTCTGAATTTTGCAAAGAAAGTCATCAGTTCTGCCGAAAGCCAAGAAAAGAATCCTGAAATCAGCAGTCTTTGTCAAAGGATTGAGGGAGCTTTACAGCAGCTGCATAGCTCTCCAAAGGAAGAGAGCACCGGAGGGGATCTTCAAGGTACCGACAACTCTCTGCATGAGCTGCAGCGTCATGCAGACTATTTGCAAGAAGCACTTTGGGAGCAGAATAGGCTCAATGCAGAGCTGCAAGAAAAACTGAGAGCCACAAATGCTGCTGCACAACATGGATACACCAGTGACAGCGTAGCACCAGAGTCACTTAAAGAAAATGAGGCAAAGGAACACCGCAGTCCGGATATTAGTTTAAATCAAGAGGCAATTGATGTTCTAAAGAACTGCTTTAGTGCAGCAGAGTCCGCTGTTGCCTCTTTAGCAGCACACTGCACAAATTCTGGCTACATGACTGCTGGCAGATCCCAGATCAGCCCTGACTTGCAGATACATTTAGATAAACTTCAGAGAGCCCTCCAACAGCGGGAGAAGCTTGGAGAACCTACCATATCGACCTCCGAACCCAGCAACAACCTGTCTACTGCTTCAACTGGACCGAAGGTACAGGAGCTTCATCGCCATCTCTGTCTCCTCTATGAGGTCTTCAGTGATTACTCTCACAGGATATCTGAACTCCAGGCTTCCCTGCAAGAAGAGAGGGGTCACAAAATGGAGAGGGAAGCCCACCGGGCAGTGCAGGACGGCAAAGGGTTACCGCCAAGTGTTCAGGTTGAACTGGAAACACTGCACAAAGCACTGAGGGAGAAGAAGAAGGCATGTAAAAGCCTGGAGGCGAAACTGGCCACTGCTCTTACCAGTACATCCTCTCCGGAAATGACAAAGAAAGGTAAGCTTTTGAGCAGCTTTCTCCTACATGTGCTTGTCCACAGTAATTCAAATAATTTTGTGTTAATGCTAATCCCAGTTTGGTCAGGAACAACATAAGTGGGGATAGAGACATATGCACACTCTTTGATTGATTTCTTCCTAACCAAACGTATATTGCTTCCAATGCCAGCTCCTGAGCAGGATGACAAAGGCGTGCAGGTGGATTTGCAGGACCTGGGTTACGAAACCAGTGGCAAGAGTGAGAACGATAGGGAAGAGAGCAGTAGCACAGGTAGACAGCCTTCAGACAGACTCTGCATGTCTGTCTGCTGAGTGGATACTAATCTCAAGTGTGGATAGACTCTCTTAATGTAGAATGTATGCATGAGGAGTGAACAATGGCACACTGTCTCTGACTCTGAGAAATATTTTCTGCCTGGGTCTCCATAACCACACAGTCTTTTTTTCTGGTTTTTAACTGTGGAGTTTTCTTCACTCTTCCCAAATTTAAATGGGCTGTCTCTGTTCATGCATGTTTTCACTTTAAGGTTGGGGAATGTCTTTTGAGCACTCATTAACCTTTTACCTTGATTTCTTGTCTTATTTAAATTTGGCTGTATCTCAAATGACTTCTTTCCTCACACTACTCTATCACTGTTTATTTTCTACAACTTGCACTGGACTCCTCCCCATAGTCTAATGTTTCTGTGCTCCCTGTGTTGCCAGATTTAGAGGTTGGGGTAAACCCTAGTTGCAGTGGCTCCAGCCTGCCTTCCCTGTTGAAACATGAACAGGCCAATTTCTCCTCTACTGAAAATTTGGACTCAACCTCCAGCACCCCGTATCCTAGTTCCCCAGCTCTAAGCTCAGCCAAGGTATTTATCTTATGAATTGCTTATCATCTTATTCCTCTCTCCCAGCACACCACAGCAAAGTACACAAGGGAATGATGGGGAATGTCACTACTGTTGTTAACTCGGATACATAGCTGTTTCTCGGAGCACAGGAGTCCTGCTGCTCAAACCATCTGTTTGGTGGGTGGCATCCAATCAGATTAGAGGAGCTATATTTACTTGTTTCAGGCAGTGGACTGGGTCTTAGAGGTTTACCAAGGCCTAGTGTAAGATAAGTACATTATTTTGAACCATGATTCAGTCAAGTGAATAACACAGATTAACGCTTCTTCACGGCAACTGTTAGTGGGTGGGATATATTAGGGAGCGATATTCCCTGATGGCTGTGGCCTCTGTCAGCATGACAATACGCCCTCCCTGAACGGTTCAGGAGTGGTTTGAGGAGTACAATGATGGGTTTCGGGCGTTGACTTGGCCTCCAAATTACCCAGATATTAGTACAGGTGAGCATCTGTGGGCTGAGCTGGAGAAACAGGCCCGATTAATGGAGGCCCCACCTCACAACTTACAGGACCTGACATTTTGGTGCCAGATACCACAACACATGGGTTTAGTGGAGTCCATGCCTTGATGGGTCGGAGATGTTTTGACGCCAAAAGGGGGACCGACACAATATTAGGCAGGTGTTCATAATGTTATCACTGATGAGTGTGTATAAGGCAACTCAAGCAGATTTACATACATTACAGTCATTTTAAACAGCTTCGTGAGAATCGACAGAGTAACAACAATGACCAATACACCGTTACAGCATGTGCTACTAGTTTGATTCCATTTAACAATAGCTTTCATCTTTAAAAATCTGAACCTTCTTCCATCTGTGTTGTTTTAGGTGAGTCTGAAAGGTCTGCAGGTCTATAGTGAGTATGGTGTTTCTGAGGACCCTTCACAGCTTCAGGGACAAGTCAGAGAGCTCAAGATCCAGCTGGAAACCCAGACCAAACTCATTCTCCAAATGCAGAGCCTTCTGCGTAGGAACTCCCTTTCCGGTGACTTGGTCAACAACATCTCGGACCCGTCTGTGATCAGGAATCAAGAGGGCGAACAGAAAGAGGACCGCAGCCACAGAAGTGGGCAACTAAGGGGGAAGAAGGCAGGGGAGAACCAGGCAATGAAGGATAAAAGCAGCCGGGTAAATATGGAGCTGGAAGGAGAGAGGACATTAAACCGAAGCATCAGTGAACAACTACAGCCGACACGCAGCCGCTCCACATCACCTGCTAGGTTAACCATATTTTACGTTTTTTATTAGTACATTACCTTCTTTACTCTAAGGAAAAGCTGCATGTTTTTGTTTTAATTGTCCCTAATTGGGTCTTCTCCACAGTTTGGACTCCCTTGTGAAGTCACAGGCCCGAGAGCTCTCGCAGCTGAGGCAGCAGATCAAGGAGAGCCGCAGGCTGGGAGCCTTGCACCGGCGGCAGCTTGAAGAGCTGAACCAGGCCTTCAAAGAGTTGCTACAGGCTGAAAAAGTCGACTGCTACATGGGAGAGGTGGTGAAAGAGCAATTGGACAAGAGCCTGAGCATTCTGGACAGGCTGGAGGGACGGCAGGACAAAGGTAGCTGCTGCCGTCATTGTAATTGTAAATGGATGGTAATAGCAAATGGACTGGTTCTTATATAGCGCTTTTCTACTCTGAGCACTCAAAGCGCTTTACACAACTCGTTCATTCACCCATTCACACAAGCACAAAAAAAAGCCATTTTTGAGCACGAAGGACATTATTTTAATGAATAAATTACTTAATGTGGTGATCGATAAACTTACTGATGATTTCCTTCATTATCTAAGAGTAGTTTTAAAAGCAGTTGTCAAGTCATAATAAAACGCATGGGCGGGCATTAACTTGACTTGACACTCTAACAAAGGGAAAACAGACACAACCAGAAGAGAAACGAAGACAGAAGAGCAGCCAGTCGTAACTGATGTGTACAGACACGTCCATGACAGCTTCTTTTTCTGTCTTGTAGGAGAGACTCATCTGGATAATGAGGATGTGGCAGCTCTTGAATTGTCTCGCAGGTACAAATGTGTTATTTCTTTATTCTTAGTGTATGCAACAGTGGGTGAAACATTTATCACTGTTATATTATGAGAAACCAGCTTTATTTACTTTTCTGTCCTGCTGGTAACCTAGACTGTAGTCCCTTTGCTAAGGTCACATGTGCGACTGTATTTTTGGGTCATTAGCTGAGCTCTTTGAGATGTTTGTCTCATTATGACCCTTTTAAAACTGCCCCCAGCTATTTGCATTATGACCCTGGGCTGTGCACGTGAATAGTTGTCCTGCTGTTGACCTATTTTGTTTCTGTGTCAGCCAGCGTGGTAAAGGCTCTGCTGCCTCTCACTGGGTCAGCAGTGTCACTTGGTATTCCCCATGCTTTCAGTTTCACATCATAACCATCTTAAACTTTGACTTTTATTACATTTTATTGCATGAAGTGAGCAGTTAATACAACAATAATAACTGTGAACTTGCAAAATTTGCAGCAAAATTGCAATTTGTTTGTTTTGGACACAGTAAAATCATGTTATCCTTCCATGATGACGTGAATAGGTAATGCGTTTTTTTAAGCACACTCTTGTATCAAGTTCTGAATTAAAGTTGCCCACAACTATGCGCATTAATCCATATTACTACTGATGTGGGCAGTTTTGGGGAGCTTCAGCAGGCATCACAGTCGCTGCTGTCCTATGAGGAGTGCATGAAAGGTCCTCCTGAAAGCTTGTGTAGAATCCAGCAGGAGATAGATTATCTGCGTCTGGAGCTAGAGGTTGAGAGAGAGCTGCTGCAGCAGCACGTCACCCTGCTCGTCCAGCAAAACGTCACCCTGGCTGAATGCACCAGGGAGCAGCTGGACCTGTGAGTGGGTTTGACCCAGACAGCATGACGTTTGCCGTGAGCTCCTGTGTCAGATTTCCCAGCTGTGTGTTGTTTGAAGCCTGCTGGTTAGGAACATAGTTTTCTTTACTTTTTGGGGCTGCAGTTCCTTTTTCTCTCCCAGCAGTCATACCAAGGCCTCCCAACCGGTGTTGACACACATCATTGCTTCTCCTTCCAGGCTGGCTAAAGAGCTGCAGGAGAAGAACCGTCTCATCCAGAGCCTGCAGAGTCAAATAAGACGCCAGAGTCTCAGCAGCCACCACAGCTCTCACTCTGATCTGTCCCACTCAGACAGGACTTCTTCCTCCTGCCACAGCAGCTTAACCACACAAGGTGGCAATCGAACCCACAGTAAGCATTTCTGGATCCGATGCTTTAAGTCTCAGAAGCTTTTTCTTTCTTTTTGTGAGTAGGTGTGCAAGCCAAGCCCAGTTAGAGGATGTTGTGTCAGACTAGGATTAATTCAGTTTGCCTCATTAAAAATGCATATTTTCTTCACTTCTTACCCGCTGCAATGTCATTGAGATCAAACGACTCCTCTTCTTCGTGCACAGGCAGTCTAGTACCTGCCTGTAATACCACTTATTGTCCACTCAGATCCTTTCTGTTGCAGTGAGGCGTTCTGCAGGACAAAGCTTGCCAGCTAAGGACGGAAGAGGTGTCCAATTTCAATCCGCTGCTACTTAAAGTTGCATTATTCAGTGGCACCTATCTGTTTCAGTCTTTAGATATTTTGTGACCTTCACTTGTCTAAAGTCTTTTAGAAGCACCTGTAGACAAAGAATAATAATATGCAGTTTGGATTTGAAGTTTTGGATTACTTATGTGTTGTCATCTTCCTGTGCACGTTCAGGTCAGCAACAACACTCTGATTGGACGGATGCAGCTGTCTCACCTGTAGGAGGAGCTCAGGATGAAGGTGTCTCCGGTCACAGAGATGCTGGCGGCAGACTGCAAGGTCTGCAGAGGGAGAACGGGTGGCTGCAGGAGCAGCTGAGGAGCAGCGAGGAGCTTAACGCCACCCTGCGCAGCGAACTGGACCTGCATCGCTCTATCATGGCCCAGACCAGCTCCCATCATCAGGAGCAGGAACAGGGGCATGACCAGGAGGGCTCAGGGCCTCAAACAGAGACACATAAACAAGACGAAGACACGAGCACACAAAAAAATGCTGGAGAACAGCCTCGCACCATGAATTCAGGTAAATACGAGGCTTTGCTAGGCTGATTAGCATGTCAGTATAATGACTACATGATTTAGAGAAATATTGTTAATAATATGAGCAGTGTGTGTTTATTGCTAATGTAAAGGAGAAAAAACATAGAATATCCCTTTAAGTGTGCTTTATCCATGTCTGTTAGACCTGCTGGCAGAGCATCTACAGGAGATCAGAGCTTTGCGACAACGTCTGGAGGAAAGCATTCGCACCAACGACCGTCTCAGGGAGCAGCTGGAGAGGAGACTAGCTGAAGTGGAAAAAGACCCAGGTGCACATCAAAAACTGTTTGTTTATGTCCAACATAATTATATGGTCCTTATGCATGTGTATATGCCATGTTCAGCAGCCACCAACATCTTCATCCACGGCAACGAGGAGCAGGGTCAGCTGACTCAGGAGGTGCGATTCCTCTGGGGACAAAACCAAACTCTGAAGGAGCAGCTCAGCATGGCGTCCAGAGGTAACACTTCCTTTATGTTTAATCAACAATTACATGTTTTTCAGTAAGAAAATAGAAGAGGAGAGAAACAGATGATAATTTCCTGTTTTGTACTTGTTGATGCTGATCTATAATACCCTAAATATATTTTTTTTATCTCCAGGAATTACATGCTTAACACTGTTTACAAACTTTATTTTCTCCAGACAAGCAGAAGGAGAACGAGAAGCTCCGGGAAACCCTGGCCAGGCGGACAGCCAAACTGGAGCAAAGCAGGAAGGAGTGTGAAGCTCTGAGGCAGGAAAACGGCCAACTGCAGGAGCGACTGGAGCACAGCGGCCGGGAAAACTCCCAGCTGCAGGACTCACTGCACCGCAGCAGAGAAGAGCTGCACAGGTACACACACCCACACGGCATCAGTCCTGATGGGGAGCACACATTTCTACACTACACACTTAATGTCATTAAAACACTCGTCCATGTAACCTGACACTGCACACAGCTACTAATGGCCATTCTATAGAGTCATTACTGTTCCCATTATTCCTCGCTGTTAATACATCTGTGAAACATGAGCTCATCATTTGAAGGCTCATCCATGGGCACACACATGCACATGATGCTACAATGATTGTATGTGACCTCTTGCCACGGGTCCTGCTGACATGAGGCTGACACTCGAAACCAGAAGTGTAGATTACTGTCAGATCACAGCTCCTCTCCCTTTCATTCACCCTGTATCACTTTGTCCAATATATACACATTAGGCTTGTTGTAGTTGGTGTTGTTTTTTTTGATGGATAGACAGATAATTTTTTCCATATATAACATTTTAAATGCAAGGCTGAATTTTTGGATGAGTGTTGGGTGCTCTTCTAATCATTGTCTCCAGGTTGCAGTGTGAGGTAAAGCTCCAGAGGCAGCAGCTGTCCGACTCCCAGCATCTCCTCCAGACGCTGCGGGTGGAGCTGCAAGTTTACGAAAAGATAAAGAGCGAGTCTAACAAACACAACGGTACTGCATGATTTCCATTTTTGTTTTTCAGCAGCTAAAGTTCTTGTAAAATATTTGTGCTGTAGTCATATTTTCAAGCAGCTTGCACGAGTGTTTGAGGACAAAACCTTACCTAATGATGTATAGAAAAAATACGTTTGGATTGGTGTACTGACAAGATGATAGATTCTAATAAGAATGTCTAATCATATTGTCTGATAACTGGTGTGTTGGGTTTTTTTGGGTTTTTTTGCATGCAACATGGCCACATGGGGGCAGTAAAGAGTTAGTCAAGGAGATCACCTTGAAAAGGAAACCCTCCAAACTTGTATTCAGTTTTGTTTTTAGCATTTATGTGTGGATTTGCTGAATCAATTGATTGCACCTTATGCAGTGTCAAAGCTGGTGGACAAACTAAGTAATGGCGATAACCTCAAACGCTGTTTGGAATTCCTGCACTACAGTTTCTCATCACTTATCAGCTGACATATACAGCATTTTATAAACATAAAGTTCCCGTTGGCTGAAATGATCAAATGTTGTGCTTTAAAAACTTTAAAAAGACTATTCTTAATGCACCCGTCCACACCAACCGTGTAATTTTGCCGCTTTTATTTTTTCAGATCCAGTTGATTTTTTTTTTTTGATTTTTTTTTTTCACTTGCCCCTC
>VUQR01011650.1:31336-45178 GCA_015108515.1 Hemichromis elongatus
ATTCAGTTGATTTTTTTTTTTTTTTTAATTTTTATTTTTCACTTGCGAATAAAAATATCTGACCACTAGTTTGTAGAAATGTACCTGTGTAGTTGCAGCAGTTCTCAGCCACGGTCTCACTAACAGGAGAATATTTCTCTCTTGTTTGGCGTGTAGAATCCAGCGACGTGGCCCAGGAGCGGTCCCCTCTTGCTTCCTCCGGCTCTGTGGACCTGAGCGAGCTGCTGTCAGAGATCAGACACCTGAGGCTTCAGCTGGAGAGGAGCATCCAGACCAACACGGCTCTGCGGCAGAGACTGGAGGAGCAGCTGCTCAGAGGACCCGGTCGCTCTGAAACCATCAACATCAACTACCTGCTGTCCTCTCCGGGTAAACAGAAAGCACGTTCCCTCATGCCGATGAGCTTTGACACATCCAGAAGGCCACATAGGCACTGCCAGGTCAGCAAGTCAAGTGTTTCATTTACTTATTTACCTTTTTTATCACTGTTAGATGAAGGCAGCAGGTCGCCAGGCCGGGAAGGCTGCGACACTCTCCGTCACTCGTTTCAGTCTCACAGAGAACACACCAGCGTCCACCATGGTAAGAATAGATTTTCACAAACGCAAATACAGACTGATGACATCTTACCTCACCTGGATCTGCTCTGCTGGATCTTTTCAGATGTGAGATATAAGTCTCTCTCAGAGGCAGACGGTGGCTCGGTCAGCAGCAGCTCTGGGGACAGTGTTTCCGGTGCTCCCTCTCGGCTGGTGCCGGGTCACCGGATGTGGGCTAGCCGCAACGGGCGCCACGTTTTGGGCTTGATTGAAGACTACAATGCGCTCCGCAAGCAGATCTCAGAGGGCCGGAAGCTGTCACGCTGTATGGACACTCAACTGCAGGAATGTCTACACACGCTTCAACAGCAGGGCTGTGACAACAAGGTGCGGAGCTCATCGTGAGGTTTCAATAGGCCAAACTTTCCAGAAAATAGAAACGTGACTTTAGCCTGTCCACATCTTTGTAGGTAATTGAACAGCAGCATCTGAAGAGTTTATCCTGCAGCATTAACACCACGCAGCAGGTGCTGGAGGAGGCTGGCCGACTGCTCAAACTGGTGTGGAGAGTATCTTTGCCAACTGGCAACACAGCAAGAGACGGCTGCAACAACCAGCAGGTAATAACACGCACAGCACACATTGTGTGTCCGCCCTCCTCAGTTAAACATTTGCAGACCAAATCCTTTCTTTCCTGCTATCCTCCAAATCAGGATGAGCTCCTGAGAAATGAGATCACCCGACTGAAGAGCCGACTGTCGCAGCAGGAGAGGATGCTGAGCGGAGCCATCAAGCGTCTCCGCACCACCAACCAGCTCAAAGAGGGAATGGAGAGAGTCATCATCGATCAGTGTAGGTTCATCTAATTTTACTTTTAAACTGCACAGAAGATGAAATGTGTGCATGAAGCTGTTTTGCAGCTATTTGAGTTTATTGATAGAAGTATTTATCAAGTCAGTCTCTCTGGCACTGTGGAAATGAATTGTTTTACTTTTGTCATTTTTAGTGTCTCTGACTCATGGAGTGTTGAAGAAAGCCAGAGGGAATTTAGAGGTAAGCCTCCAGTGAAAAGTGTATGACCCAGTTATAATGTTAGACTGATGCTGTTACCCACAGTGGTATTTTGTCCATTAGTGAATCACTCCTCTCCCCCCCCCTTTTTTTCCTCTCTGTGAAATATCGGTAGACAAATTACTGTACCCAGTTTGGCCTGAAAGGCCTGTCTGGAGGACCAGACGAAGGTTAGTGTGGATGCGTTGCTCTGGTTGTTTCTCCTGCATGAAGCAAATACCAGAATTTAGACGTGTAATGAGGCGCAGGGTTGTTTGGAGGATCATGCCTACTCCTAACACTGTATGAACTGTGTTATGCTTTAGCCAGATATTTGGGGATTTATCAGTTGTAGCATCTTTTTGATTTACACTCACAGGGGTGTGCTTTACGTGACCCTACAGGCAGCATACTTTTAGCTTTGCAACTATTCATTTAACAAGATTACAGATGCATGTGTCTGAAGATGAGATTGAAAAACTTACTTGAAATATTTTTTGTGCATTAAGCATTTCTTTTTTTTGTTTATCCTGCATGTTTGTGGCCAAAGGTGTAAAGTGACCATTAAAACCGGCTGATTGTTTTACTTAATGCTCTCTGCTTTTCTTTTCAGGAAGTCCCAGTCAATGGCCAGTAGCAGACACTCCAGACCCTCAGCCTGAGCAGACAAACGCCTCAGTTTCCAGACGGACTGCAGAGAGGCTCTCTGAATCCTCGGAGGATCCCAACAGCAACAAATCTTTGCAATGTAGCTACTAAAGGTGCCAGCAAAGTGCCGACACAGCAGCTCCCCAGTCTGCATCCTGCCTTCCCATCCTGCTGTAAAACCGTCACCTTAACCTTAGAAAGCTAAGCTTTTCCTACCTTATTGCACATGTCCTGCCTTTGCTTAGATTTCTTTAAAAAGGTACTGAAGTTGTAAACGTTTCCTTTAAAAGCAACAGTATGCCTCTGTAAATAGTAATCTGTGCGATTCAAATATTTTCCTTTTATTCATTTTATATGATGCATATGACAACATGACTGTATTTTATTACTGACTTCTACTTTTTACATGTTGTCGTCACCTGTCAGTGTATGTGCAGGATTGTTTAGATCAACTGTGTTTGTGCAAATGCAGTAAAATAAACCGAATACTGAAGCCTTTGAGTCTGCAGCAGCTTGATTTTTACACAGTGGAGTCAGAAAGAAATTCTAATCAGGATTTGTTGTACAAAAGTTCCTTTATTAGCATATATGTTTTGTTTTTTTAAGTAGAAATCACAGCGACCACATTAAAACCCGTACAGAGGCATAACGAAAGAAAATGGCAAAGATCACAACTTCAAAGACATGAGAATGAGAATTAGAAAAGTGTGGAACCGCTTTACAGGACAGGTTCTTCTATTACACTTAGACTAAAAAGATCAAGTGGTAAAATGTCGAATTATTTAAGTTGCACTTGAAATTCGTCTGGTCCTTCCAGGTTGTCAAAGTGACCTATAAAACTAGGTCACAAAGTGGGACCACAGTCACTGATGTTTTATTGTTTATTCATAGCACCAAGATCCCCAAAGACTCATTCTTCATACTGATGAAGACATCAGGCAGCTTCTTGTGTTGACTTTTTAAATGTTTTCATTGTGGTCACGTGATAGTTTTGGCAAAATTCTGTATTTTACAGTAGCAAAAGTAATTTGGCTCCAAGTATTAGACAACGTCTTCTAGGCAGCTAGAACAAGTACACACTAATGGCTGTTGCAGACTATTTGTTCAAGGGGAAGGAAAAAAAAAAAAGAGAAACTGCCTATGTTTTAGATTGGTGTCTCGTGGATATCCACACCTATCTCTGCACAAGTCTGACGAAGGCCTGGACGAGCTGGATGAACGGCTCCTGACCCTCGTGGCTCGCCTTGGAGCCCGGCGTAGGTGGTTTGGACTGGGTGGAGGGGAGGATGGCGCTGGCAGGAGACGATGGCGAGCCCCTCCGGAAATGGCGGGATAGGCTCGAGAGAAGAGTGCTCTGAAAGAGAAACGCAATCAAATGAGTCATTCTAAGACATGGAGTATAAACATGGCTGCTGCTATTGTGTCTGAAAGATGAGACAAGAGGAGGCAGCCTGTTTTGATACTGTACAAAGTGCACTTTAATGCCAGCTTTATGATTACACTAGCAATAATTTGATAGAATTCATACATTTGTCTTTAACCCAGATACACAGAAAAACAAATTTTTTGTTGGATCTCGTGTTTAATAGCAAAAAAAAATAAAATAAATAAAGAATAAAAGTGGGCCTTGGAAAACACATTTGAACAGCTTTGGGTTATAAGAGACGTGCCATCTCACCAGTTCTGAGCTGAGCTCTTGCTTGAGCCTCTGTTTGTCTCGAGGGAGGATGGAGGGATCTTTGAGGCACCGAACAGCCTGAGAGATCAACACGTAGAAACAGTTCTCCATGGTGAACATGAGGAGTGACCTGGAGGTGAGGGGAGACACCAGTCAAACATTTTAATATCTGTATTTCACAGTAAAACAAACAATATCATAGAAAAGATGCAATTGGCTTTTATAGCAACCTGTAAGGAGGAACAGTTTCTGACCATCTTATGCAACATGAGAGATATATAATGTGCCTGGAGAGGTGTCAAACATAAGGCCTGGAGGCCAAACACCACTGAGCGCCTTTGAAGAATGTGATGAAGAAATAACCCACATACACATATTTCAGTTAAACCCCAAAGAGTCGTGCTGACAGATGTCTATTATCTACTATCTACAGCAGCTTATATATTTTTTTAAAGAGGCAGCAGGTGGAGGGGAAAACTGAGCATGTGCTGTTAAAATCACATTTCATTTTCGTATATAAAGATCAGGAATTAAATGTGCATCTAAACATCTTTACACTGTCTGTCTGGCCTGGTTAAGATGCTAAACTAACAATTACATTACTTCTTAGTTGCCAGATACCAGAGTGTTGCATTTTCTCATTAACTCAAAGCAAGACCCACTGTTTCACTTCCCCACAGTCTGTTTCCTTAAGTGATTATTATCTATTGTTAAACACCACATCACTCACTTCAGTGCTTGGATCTCCTCTGATGAAGCTAGTGATGCTATGCTCAGGGAAACCGGTTCCTTCTTCTTCTCCATCTATTAACAAACAGCAGAAAATGTGAATGCAATAGGCTGCAGAGACCTTTGATTATAATAATAAGGAATATAAACATCTACCTCGCTCAACATGCTCAGGCTGACATTGATGGTGGCCAGCAGGGTCCCAAACGAAGGAGCCACGTCAGGGTCAAAAGCCGGAGTTGTGAAGCTAAGCACGAAGAGTGTGCTGTACTCAGCCAGGTCCATAGACTGATACAAACACAGAGACAGTCAGCATCTTATCACCGTTTTTTTTTTTTTTTTTTAAAAGATCTGCAGAAATGTCCCCATGCAGCAGGAACAAACAGACCTGGTCCAGGAGTATCTGGCAGCAGTCTGGGGTGAAGTGCTGCAGAGTTGCCAGGGTTTTGCTGAGGATCTTTAGAAGACTGCACTGCACAGCTAGCAGTGCCTTCTGCTCCGCCTCCTCCCTTTCCCCTCCACCTGCTGCCTCTTTAGTCGATGTTTGAGTGGGCCGCTGTGTCCTGGGTAAGGGACCAGGGGGCAAAGCTTCACCGTTTTTAGCCTAGGAAAGAACAACAAAAAACAATCACCCATTTATCTGAATGTGTAAACAACAATTGACAAATTTATATTAAACAGGAAGAAAAAAAAAACTACACATTTCTGACCTGGAGGTAGTGATGAAGCATCTTTTTGCTGTGGAGCAAATGAGTGCAGGTCTGGCACAGATAACAAAGGTTTACCTGCAGAGAAAGATGGAAACAGAAATACTAAATTACCAAAAGCTGAACAACAACTGGAGCTGTGCTCTCGTCATTGATGTGGTGATTTCCTTTTGACTTACCTGAACATCTCTGAGCAGTTTGGGGAGGTGAAACTGCCACTCCTTGCAGAAGTTCGAGAGCTGCAGCAGGAAACCAACTGTGTGATCAGCCTCATCCAGGCAGGCCAAGCTCTGCACGGTCCTCACTGCATTTAGACACTGAGCAGGAGAGACAGTGAAGACCGTCTATTCAAAGATGCCAACAAAAGGAAGACTACACGCCGTAGCTAGATACAACATATCAGAAATACAGTCCTGTCCCGAGGGTCAGGAAGCTCAGTGAACTCAACAGGCCCACAGTTGTACATAAGCTACACAAATAACCGTTTATTTTTGGAATTGGAGGAGAACTTGGGCCTGAAAACTCATCAGACACTGCAAAACACTCTACTGCCAGACAGACAAAGCAGGTAGGCTGAACATGACATCTTTGGACTCAAGAAATTCGATGAGTGTTTTTCTACTTTTATACCTAACATCCACAGACACATTTAAGAGGCGGCCCTAAAAGAAGACAAGCATACATGTTTTCATCTTTTCCCTGGTTAACACAGTACGTTACTGCAATCACACCTGTAGTATACGTTCCTGATGCACTCCGACGAAGTCCAGGGCTTCATTGATGAAGTTGTAGCGCAGCGTCTTAAGCAGACTCTCCATTAGAGACATGCAGAGGCGGTACACCCCGGGCCAGCAGGCCAAGTCCTGGGACTTCCGGGAGAAACTCTGCTCAGAAACATGTACACACTACGTTAACATGACATGAATGCACCACGTCCTCCATCATTAGTCTGTGCTTTTATGCGCAAGGTGGGAAAACAAAAAAGTTATTTTACCTGTGATGTGCCATTTGGTGACACCTCATACACACTCAAAAGAGGCAGGCAGATGGTCTGAGTGACTCCTGCTCCTGCGACAGCTGCTGCCCCCTGATGGAAAACGGACGACATCCTCAACATCAGCTTAAATTCTTCTGATTTAAAAGCATAAAATTTGGTTTAAAGGACTAAAGTTTAAAAGGTGTGTTTGTGTTTACCTGCGGAGTACGAGCCAGTGTGAGCAGCAGGTGAAGTGCAGCCTCGGTAAAGTACAGGTTGCGTTTCAAGCGAAGGCTCAGTTCAACAGCACTGAGCACTGAAGGGAGGAGGGGGACCTTCCTCATCACTGAGACCCAGTGCTCACCATCCTCATCAGTGCGGCACAGCTCCTTGGCCAAGTGGAGAGCCAAAACACACACCTGATTTAAAGGGAGGATGAAAAAAAAAAAGTATGTTTATACAGTAAATGTTGGGACAAATAACTAAATAAACTTGAAACTTCATCAACAACAACCTTGCCTCACTTACCCCGTCTCTCTGGTCCTTCTGTGGGCCGCGAGGCGAGTCCGTCTCCATGCTGTCCTCGTCCTCCGCTGTGTCTCCTGACTGGCTCGTGTGTCGCATGTTGTCAATAAGCGCCAGGGCCTCATCTTTCACCGTCTCACATACTGACAGCAACAACTGGGGCAGCTGGGAAATATCTCCACCTAGATGGCAAAAAAACACACACACACTAAGTCACTACCACGCCGACACTTTCTTCAAACAGAGACAAGCATGAGACATGTGTGCTTCTTACCGTTCAGTCCCTGAATCTGCAGCACAGAAATGAGTATGGAGAAGATTTTGGCTTTGGTCCTCTCCATCAGCTGTTGGTCAGCCTGCAGGACACTCTCCAGGATAAGGGAGAGGGGAGACAGGATGTCTGGAGCAGAAGCTACCACACTGGAGATAAAAGTTTAGAAAAGATAAAGGATTTAGAAGACAGCTAGTGACCACTGCTGGGCCTTCATTTGCCAAAGGCATGAGTACACACCTTCTCCACTGTTTAAGGAGGATGAGAAGTAGCGTGGCCATCATGGATCCAAGCCGAAGACAAGGCGCAGACGTGGGTGTTGTCAACTGAAAGAGAGACCAAGAGTTTGAAAATAAAATATTAAGACAAGAAATAAAAAGCTACAGATTAGAGGAAAATATTTCATACTATGGTAACTTACAGCAGCTTTAGTCCCATCTAGGACATCCATGAAAAGGGTCAGCTTAGTTGAGTCCTCAGTTAAATGCATCACATCAGACTGAAAAAATAAAATACAATCAAACATTATTTTCTAAGCTCAGATAAAAACAAAGACTGGATATCAAGTGTGAACGTCTGGGAAATGCACATATTCTTTTTTTTTCCCCAACTCTAATTAAATATAACTAAACAGCAAAAAAGCCTGTTAGCTTAGCTTGGAGTCAGGACTGTACGCAGAGAAGAAATAGTAATAATAATAAATTTTGTTAAATTCTTGCACAACATCAAATTTTCACTTCATGACTACTAACACTGTCTAGAAAAATCTGATGATAATATTTGTATAATAGCTAAAGCAAAACTGTAAACATATCAGTATTATTTACAGGAATTAAACTTAAAACGCAAGTGAATGAAGGTATATAGATATAATTACATACAGTAGCATCATGTGTGAATCAGGGACATGACATCAAGGTTTCCCTTTTAAACTCAACTTTAAGGACATGATTGTGTGTACTTGAACGTACGTGGTTAGTGGAAAGAATAAGCAACATCCGCCAGGCAGAGATCAACATCTGGGCCTCTGTAAAGTAGCAGATGCCTTCTTCCTCCATCTCCGCCACATGGCACACCAGTGACTTGACGTACTGCGACCAGTACTCGTAGCGTCGTGCGTTGGAGAACTTCTGAAGCCCGTCCTTCAAGGACTGTTCCAAAGAGCCACTGCAATAACACAAATATTCATCAACATTCAATACATATTATCTAAGATACCACTGTAAATAAAGGGATACGTACACAAAGATGTATTTAATATTAAATAATGTTGTTATTATTTAATATGGAGTCTGAAATCACCTGACAACATAGTAGATCTCCAGGCCGATGATTTTCATGACAAAAGCACAGGTCTCCAGAACGCAAGGCTGGGGACAAGTTACAATTCCATCATTTCACATGTCTACGAGTTTTAAGTACTCATGTAAACAATGTAACAAAGCAGCACAGCCAAATACCTCTGTGGTGTCTGAAGGTGGGGTGAGGGTTCCAAAAAGAGGCGTCGTCAAATTCTCCCAAAACCTCTTTCTTTGGTTTAAAAAAAGAAAGAAAAAAGCACCATACATCATATTAATCATGCAGTTTTGATAACATTCACCTTGACGTGTTTTTCCAACTCAACGTGCGACTGAGAACATTTACTTACTTGGTACGTAAGACAGAGATGGCACTATCCCTGCGATCCTGCCAGAGAGCCAGGAGGAAGGCCAGGGCTGCTCGATGGAGCAGCGGGGGGCACCAGTACTTGCCCTGCTGTTTGGAGTCGATCAGGTCCAACACAACATGAAGACAGCTCCACTCGCCCAGCAGGAACTCCTACAAGTTTAAAACAAGGAAGTTTTTAATGAAGGTGCAGCAATAGGAGAAGTAAAACCAAAGTTACTTCCTGCTGTTTATACCTTTGACCCTTCGTTTCCATCTTTGACTTCCAGGTTGAGGAAAAGCTCAATGAGGCCGGGCTGGGTTTCTACAGCGACGGTGAGAAACTCAAGGATCATGACTTTGATCCTCATGTCTTCCGTTTTGCTCTGCAGCCGAGTGAGGAATGCATCGCGGATGGCCGCCGCGTCACTCCCAAGACAAGCGTAGACAGACATGGGAGCCACCTGGCAACATGAGGTCAACGCCAGTGTTTAGTTATGTAACGAAGACTCTAACCACATATTCACGTATTGTTTATAATGAAAGCCTTACTGTGGCAAGCCTTTTAAGAAGCTGGATGGCGAGACGAGGGAGTGCTGGATCGTGTTTGTGGTAGATATATTTAGCTAGGACGACTATTAGATTATTGCCGTGGCCACCATGCTGCGTCAGCGCCTGCTCCAGTGGGGACACGGTGTCCGAAGATGGTTTCAAACGGATTACGTTGTTTGTGACAGAAAAGGCCAATTTGACGGTCTGGATGAGGATCTGACCAGGACCCTCAGAGCCACAGCTGGACAGCACCAAGAAAATAATAACATACAACTAATGTGAGTAAAAAAAAAAGAAAAAGTGCTTACTATGAGTAAAGCTCAACTGAACACATCCAAATGCTCACCTGCTGGGTTGTGCAGCCAGGACCACATCTATGGTGTCAACTCCAATTCCCATTATATTGACAACTGCCTGTCCAGCTTCTGTATTTGCAAGGCTGTAGATACACAGAGACTGCAGACTGGGAGCACTGCATTACGAAGGAAAGGAGTAAATAAACAACTATGTGAGTACAAAGGCAACTGTTAGTTAGTTGCAACCCTTATTAATTAATCGACAATTAGTTTCATGACTGCTTTGGCGGACACAAAGCAGGTACAGTTACAGCCTGTAAACTGTAACTTTTATCCACACAGATGTGCCAAAACTACTGTCAGCTATGCACACTGGCTCCAAAATCAAATCAATCCTCAGACTTCCATTGCAAAACAAAATATTTTTATGTTAACAAACTGAGAAAATTAATGCACATTTTCCACCATTCCAGTAATGGAGCACCCTTGTTAAGTTTAAGGTTATTATCCTTAAAAGCCTGTTTGTAGGACCTAAATGTTTAGGTATGTGGCGTTAGAGAAAATGTGCAGGTGACAGAGTTCAGACAGTTCCCCACCTGCCCTGGTCCTCTCCCTCTGGGCTCAGATTTAGAATGGCATGGATCAGCTCCAAAATGAGACAACCTGCAGCAGCACAGAGAAGCCAGTTTGTATACAAGTTTATTTTTTGTCTCCATACAGGAAGCAAAGAGAAAAGCGCCCCCACCTATCCTCTCTCTGACACCATAGGTGTTGTAACGCCACTTATGGTACGTAGGCAGCATCTCCTTCAACACCAGCAGCACACAGGGGATCAGACCTTTGTTCTGAGTGCTGCCGAGCTGACCCTAACATAAAAAATAAATACACATGATGCACATTATAGTAGCAGGACAACATTTTGAAAGATTAGATAACTTTACTTTTTTTTTGTTTGTTTGTTTTTACCTTAACCAAAGTTGTAATGAGACGAAGGAAGGCAATAGTCACGGCATACTCTCCCCTGGGCTGCTCAATCTGAACCAGCAGGTTGCCATAGTTACCTGCCTTCATCCCCTCAGCACTGAAGGAAAAAAAAAGGTCTAGTAAAACGCTGACATATCCCAGGTATATTAAATAATACGTGGCACTCTGTTTGGCCTCTTTACCTTATGCACTGGGCCATGCTTGTCAGAGGGTTGGAGGCAAAGGGGAGGAAGCCAGTGTGGTGCAGACTGGACCACACCTGAAGATTTGAAAAAGGAAAAAAATAGAAAAAAGGATGATTTAAAGCACTGACTTTAAATCCCTCATTTTGCTTCATGTTCACGCTGGGAGCACTGAGCTCACCCACCTTCCCTGGCAGCCTTGCAGCCAGCACAGAAAGGCAGTTTACACAGGAAGCAATCACATCCACTGGGGGGTTGATGATGGATGTTAACCTGAGAGAAAAGTCAGATTAATACCAGATTCATATCGAAAATAAACTTTTTGCGCCGTTTGCTCTGCCAGAAATAATGTGTGACACTCTAAAGTTTACTTTACCTCTGCAGCAACATGTAAATGCGTGAGGTGAGAGGCAGCAGGCAGTCAGACACTGTCCAGTCTGTGCTTATGATCTTATGGACTAGATCCAAGATGGGCTTCACCCGAGCACAGTGGGCCAGAACATCTGGTAAAAAATATCAGTCAATGATCGACAATCAGCTGATTAATGTGTTTTTTTTTTCATTTAATAATTAATTTTTAGTCATCTGGCTACTCCAGTAACTGGTGATGTCAGCTACTGAATCATTGCCTAACTGAGTGGAAATCTTTATGTGTAACTGTTAGGATCCGTATTTCTGTGATACTTGAACTTATATGCAGGCTTTACAATCACTGTCATATCACATGATCATATGGTCTGTCTTATGGATTTATAAGTCTTGTCAAGTTGTTTTGCTTCCCAGAAACCCAAGCAGCCCTGTATTTAATAGGTTTTAAACATTATAACCCTTAAAAAGGAAAACAAATCCTACAAGTCTGTGTTAAAAAACAACAAGAAAAAACCCCAAAGCAAACAATAACATTTAATTACAGATTTATCCCTCAGATTTTGCTGCGATTATAAACAAAAAGAACTGTTATGTACCTGCAGTGGAAACAACATGGAGCAGCATCTCCACCTCACATGTGAAGAGAGTCCAGGAGCTGTAGGAGTACTCCCAGCGTACCACGTAGCCATGCTCACCTGGACTCATCACCTGGCCCAGCACTCCCTGTGGCATCCACAGGTTAGTCTGGCCTGTGCCTAATGGTTGAGAAAAGATGTCCCAATTTAGTCACACAAGGGAAACACAAGAAAAATGTTCACCTGTACTCAGATTTAACAGTATAACTAAAACACTAACCAAGAGGATAGAGGAGTTTGGGAGCTTGTCTCCTCCACAGTGTCTCGTCGTCATTGGAGATGATGTCATTAGGCTTATGTTTGTAAACTTGTGTGTAGAAGGACATTTTATCCAAGAAGTTGTATACCTTTCACAAGGAAGTAAAAGTATATCAATACATCATTTACAGAAAGATACATGTGTATGTGTGTGTATGTGCAGCGTTTACCTTTTTAACAGTCGACTTGTTTGAAAGCAGTGCGGTTAGAAGCTGCAGCAGAGGTCCGATCTTATGAGGGAACATCCCCACTGCGCTGTCCAGGATCATTCCCAGTCCCATGTTTGGCTTCTGGATTAAACATTTAATAAACAAAATAAATCATCAACATTTATAATTCTATTTTGTCTTTAATAAAGATTCTCGTGTGTTTTCCTCCCACCAATTCCCAAAAGATTTCAGCCAGACTTGGAGCAGAAAGGACCTCACAGGCAGCATCGATAAGGTGGGAGCTCTGAGTCGCCACACCGTCAGTCTGTAACACACATAATAAGAAAGAAAATTATCACCACACGTTACAAATAGGTCTGTGAGGATCCAGACATGTACAGTCAAGGTGCATACCTGTAAACTTTCTTCTTCAAAAGAGGTGATCACAAATGAGAGGAGGCCATAGACGCACATTTTTGCTGTGCTTGCCGTACACTGGAGAAATAAAATAGAAAAAAAATGATGGAATTTTAATGCAAAACAAAACAGTAACCACTCTTTGAGCAAATGTTGGTTGCTACTTACATTTCTATGTATAATTTTGAAGGAAATCATTATGAAACCTGAGGTCTGACATTTAGCACAGCTCTTGACAAGGAAACCGATGCATGATGATCGGCACAATACATTATTATGGTAACAGGAGGTTATCTGGACATTTCATTATCGAATGGTTTAGATCTGCGCTCTTAGTGATTTAATTAGCTGCTGATGACAAACAGAAGCCCCCTGAGCTAACCAATACTGCTCGTGCTGTATGGCCTTTGTTTAAAGCACAGCTTATGATTTGTGAAAAAACAAAGGTGTGCATCCGCAGGACATAATTTAAAGCTATTTCAGGTAACAGAGGCAGCATTAGGGATGACAGAGGCAGTTCTCCTTTAACTGAAAAATACTTTTGTTGCAACTTTGCTTCTTACACACTTCTGAAGGTTTAATCAATCTGAAATATCTTACATTGTTCCCCGAGACTCCGAGACCTTTGAGCATGGTTGAAAGGTACTTGAAAACACCCAGCTGGAGGGCGGTGTTGCCTATCCTCCTGATCACAGGGCTGGTATCATCTGGTCTTAGCGTGTGTCTTAGCAGGACCCAGGCCAACAATACCGGTGCATGATGAGGGATGTCACCAAATGTCAGCAGCAGCTGATCCATTTCCTAGAAAGGCCAGCAGTTCTTATGAGAATTTAAACACATTCTTATATATGCTCTGCGTCAATTAACAGAAGCTTAGCCAATTTTAGCATCATTTATTTAAGTTTTTCAGTTTGTCAGACAAGTCTGTGAACCAATATTAACACTAAGCAGCCAAAAAACAAACTGAACCTTAACCACATCAGGAACACTAGAGAACTGGTGCTGATCTGTACAGTCCTCCAGAGCACACTTGTGCAGGAAGTCTATGTCCATTCCTTCAACCAGGATGAGCGCGCTCAGGTATCTGCAGGGCAAAGAGACAGACAGGACATGAAAAACTACAGAAGGAAGGAAACGTTAAGGTTTCTGACATATACAGTAAAAAAAAAAAAAAAAAAAAAAAAAAAAAAAAAAAAAAAAAAAAAAAAAAAAAAAAAAAAAAAAAAAAAAAAA
>VUQR01011651.1:0-22307 GCA_015108515.1 Hemichromis elongatus
CCTTCCCACAGACTTCCCACTGAGATGCCTTGATACAGCACTCTGGGAACAGCCTATCCGTTCAGAAATTTCTTTCTGTGTCTTACCCTCTTGCTTGAGGGTGTCAATGATGGCCTTCTGGACAGCAGTCAGGTCGGCAGTCTTACCCATGATTGAGGTTTTGAGTAATGAACAGGCTAGGAGTTTTTAAAAGCCTCAGGAGTCTTTTGCAGGTGTTTCGAGTTAGGTTAATAGCTCGTTTAGTGAACCTTTTCATGATATGCTAATTTTTTGAGACAGGAATTTTGGGTTTTCATGAGCTGTATGCCAAAATCATCAATATTAAAACAATTTAAGGCTTGAACTACTTAAGTTGTGTGTAATGAATCTGAAATATATAGAAACTCTAATGTTTATCAGTACATTGCAGAAAATAATGAACTTTATCACAATATGCTAATTTTTTGAGAAGGACCTGTAGAGTCTATTGAATCATAGAGCTGCAATCTGAACTCCAAATACAAATAAAAACAGTAAATACACACACAATAGAACATATAAAACATATTACAAGCTTTGATTAAAAATGGGCAGAGGCTCACTAATTTGCAATTAGCAATCTGCAATCTGAAGACTGAACATGTCACCATCTACATGATATTATCAAAAGATTCTGAGACTCTGGAAAAATCATTATCAGTGCCTCAGGAATTGGCAGCTTGCACATCTGGAAAGGTACTATCACTGCTGAAAGGTATATACAGGTTTTAGAACATTATATGCTCCCATCGAGCATATGCTGTTCTAACCTCAGCGAGTCTAACCTCACTGACTGCATTTACTGGTTATTCTAAACTGGATGCAGGTGTGAATGTCTCTATGTTAGCCCAGTGACAGACTGGCGATCTGTCCAGGGTGTACCCCACCTCTTGCCCTATGGTATCTGATAGACTTCAGCAACCTGGAAACCCTGAGTTAGATAAGCAAAAGATAATAGATGTGACAAGTGATCACCACAGCATGAAGCGCTGCATGTTTGATTTGGCAGTTTTATACCGGATTTCCTTTATTTATGGCTTCAATTAAATTCAGTATATTCAGGCAAAACTAATATCTGGTGGTAAACATGAGCCAACGGCTTCTTGACCTACATGTCTCTATCCCAGTATACTGATAGCAAAGTATCACTGTGCTTTTCAGCTCAGAGTAAACCCTGATGTGTAGACTGGCCAAGCTTTCCTGAGTACACTAAATCCTTTAACCGGGTCTTTCCAGTTTGGTATTCGGCATCCTTGAAAAACATTGAGATACTTCACATGCTGCCAGGATCAAATTTTTCCTACAGGTACAGTACGCTGTTTGTATTGCTTCCTTTCTTTATTGATTTATTTTAAATGTATGGAAGTACAGGCATTGCAAATGTAAAAAAAAAAATAAAATAAAAAAAAATGAAGAAGAAGAAGAAGAAAAATTACTGTATAAAAATCTTGGAAAAAAAGGCCCAGTTAAATCTGAAGCCTAAATCTGATATTTAATGCCAACGGCTCCTCTAAACAAGCTATTGGCATCTGATGTGCTCTGGTTAAATCACCTGCTTTTCTCTGAACTGTTCTGGTGTGTATTAGATAACAGTGTGTCCAATCTTATGGGTATCCCCTCCAAAGAAATAATGTATCTGCTGAGCATGTAGTATTTCATTTAGTACATATTAGCATTCTGATTTTAGATTAAAGCATTACTGTGTCTAACACAGCCTTAAAGAACTTCTATCAAGTAAGCTCCTAAGGGGCAGTTATGTATGAGACTATTATATACTATTGTAGCAAAGCCATTTGTGTGTGTGTGTGTAACCCAATCCGTGTATATGTATTTTGATTTGTATTCTTATCCATGGGTGTGTATTCAGATGTATAAATAAATCTGTAAGTCTGCACAGAGGTTTTTGAATGTGTACAAAAATCTGCAAATGTATATTTAGAGTGTGTATGTAATTAGATTTTTAAATATATAAATAAATCTGTAAGCATTCACAGATGTTAAGTGAAAGTCTTAAAATTTTGCACAGAAGAACTAAAATACAGACAAACCTTTGGTTACTATTCAGACAGTTTTTCAGCTGGCAGTCTTTGACCATGTCACTTTTGCTACTGTTTTGCCATTGGGAGTTCTGCACAACGATTTGTATGGCTTTGGGGAGTCAAGGCTTCATTAATCCTAAGCTCTCACTCATTGGCTCAGACTATATCTGACCTCATAAGTACCACTAGGTGTATTACTTAGTCTTTAAGTGTGACATTAGTTTGCTGGTAGCGGTGGTTGGGCCATACAAGGCAGAATCAAATAAACAGTGAATTTACCATATGAACTTTGTAAGTGCATGTAGCTGTTATAACTAAAATAAAATAAAATGTTGCCAGTAACTGGAAACAGCTGTGTTTGCTCAGCTTATGGTTCACTTAGAAAATTCTGGCACTGCTCCCGGTGTCACACGAAGGGTCAGTGCCACTTGTCAGTAACGTTGAGCTAGAAGAAGAGACTAATGCAAGCACTTTATTACCTGGTGAAAATTGCCTCCTAGTTTTTTTTTTAATCACATATACCCCCCAAGGCTTTCTGCTGAACAGTAACTCAAAGGGAGAAAATCCCGTGGAGGCCTCCCACCTTATGAACAACTGAGGGTCTAACCAATTGCGTTCATCCTTATGGATCATATCTTATTCAGCTGTATCCACCGCCAACAATCTGACCGTGGTAGATGCTATCTGAACAGATTTAATGCCCAGTAATTTATATAATTAAGGAATAAGACAATGTTTTCCCCTCGTCAGTCATCTCTTTTGGGATGCCAACTTGGGAAACAGCGCTAGTGCCACACTCTTTGCAGAAATGGTGCCCAGTGGCACTGCTTCAGAATATTGCATTGCATAATGCACCAGAACTAATAAGTGATGGGAGTAACAGCGTTATAAGTAACAGTGTTACTATTTTCAGTAATCTAACTAAATACTATTTCTATCATTACAACGCCGTTACCGTTACTAACAAGAAAACGCGATGCGGTCGCGTTACTATTTTTCAACAAACAGATGGTTGAAGCTGTCTTCATCTTACCGCACCTTGTATCAGTTGCACAGAAGTAGCTGTCTATGTAAGTAATTTGGGCGCTACAGCTTTAAGCAGCTGCGCGCGCTCCCGCGGACAACAATCACTTTCTTGCACAACACCTGAAGCCAAGGGGGCAAAACAATCACATGAGTGCTGCTTTTTGACTGAGGGAGAATAAAGTAGTCGTGGTAAGCCAATCACATGACCACTTACACAGTTTTTAAACAATATATACGCGGTGTTTTTTCCTGAATACTTTGGTCACATTTACTGTCAGTGTCTAATGATAGCGCTAGCAAGCGCTCACTGCTTATATATAACAGCCCTTTCCTGTTGGTGGAAAAATGTACAATGTCAACCAATCAAAAAATGATATGGCAACATGACATTTGGTTGTTTGGGAAGAGGGGGAAGTTTAGGAGTGACGGCGAGAGAGCGAGAGAAAGGAAAAGAGAGAGAGGTTTTAGATGTGAGAGATTTGTGACATTTAGCGTGTTTGGAGTGTGTAGTTAGTGTTGTCATGTGTAGTTAGTGTGTTGTCTTGTGTAGTTGTGTAGTGGATAGTTCTGTGCTGTGTGTCAGAACAATGAGGCGACTGCTGTCTCCAGGCAGAAAACATCAGGAGTGCAGTGGACAGAAATTATTTTTTTGGAGTGGCCCAAATAACTTGTTTGGCATCCTATTTAATGCACCTGGTTGTTCTGTAAATAGCTTGAAATGGTTATAAAAAAAAACAAGGTAAAAGGTAAATGGCTGAAAATAACTTTGTTGTTTGCAAATATTGTGTATAGGATTTTAAAATTGACAATTTATATTTGCATTTTAAGTTTTGAGATATGATTCAGTAAACTTTTTTGTGGTTGTTACAGTAAAAATATATATTTTTTCTACTCTAATTTCATGTTTTTTGTCTGATTTTAGATCAATTGTGTTAATACAGTACATCAAAATAAAAATATAACCTTAAATTCAGACATTTGAGGTTGTGCTGAAAAGAACAATACCAAACAAGGCAAAGTAACAAAGTAGTAGTCATAAGTCATAAGTAAAAGTAGTCATAAATGGCCAATTATACCCTGAACCCCAGGGGGTTAAATTTTTTTTTAAAGTAACGAAATAGTTACTTTTCTAGTAATTAAGTTCAATGGGGTAATCTGGTCTTAGTGGAGCTTCCCACCAATATCCCTGTACTTATTTGCAGATAGAACCTTTTGGCCAAACTGGACAGATGGCAATTAAATGTCCAGTAAGGCTGCAATAAAGGTGATCCTTTTGTGATGAGGGAAATGGAGAAGAAAGAGGGAGGTCCTTTTCCATCGGGTGTAGAGCAGCTAAAAAAATAAAATAAATAATTACGAGTCATGGTTACCAAGGAGTACAAAACTGAACAATTTCAGGAAATATTAATTTACAAGAAAACAAACCCAGGCCATTTAACATACTAAAACTAAAACCATGCTAAAAGTTAGAGACATACATGATGTTCCAGTACCAACCCTCACAGAAATCCCTCTTTTTTACTGGTTGTGTCTTGCTGAGAAAGCTTTACTGCATAGAAGTCCTCTGCCATATCCAACACCAGTTCTGCAGTAACCTCCTGGGCCAGTCTCTTTTTTTTTAATCTTTATTTAACCTAATTTAAAAAATACATCGAGATTAAAAAATCCCTTTTACAAGGATGTCCTGGCCAAGATGGGAAGCAGCACTTATAAACAAGTGCAACAATGTATAAAATTATTCACATTCACAACAAAATATGAAGCAGTTGTTAAGGCGGTGGATAGAAAGCAGACCCAAATGCCACATGTTAGGTTGAATGGACGGCAGCTCACCTTTACTGATGGAGAGAAGAGGAGGTTGGTAACCCAGGGATGCCTTGAATGGTGAGATTATGGTGGCCGTCGACGTACTGGAGTTATGTGCGTAGTCCACACATGCCACCTGGTTACTCCTTGTGGTTTGGTTGGAGGAGGCGACACAGCGAAGAACGGCTTCCAGTTCATTTGAGGGTTAACCCAGAAGGCAGACTCACTTGCGCCCCCAGCTGGAGCAGAACTCGTTCAAAGATAGTGGACTAGGGTGTCGACTATAACACCCCTTGGGCACCATCCTGCTAGTTGTCCAGATCTGGGGAGTTTTGTTTTCAGCCACAATATTATTGAAGAGTGCAGACAGAAAGGTAATCATGCGATCACCTAGCAGCTTCCTAAGGTCAGCAGGAATATCATTAGGTTCTTCATTTTGGCGATGGCGTGCCCGACTTCAGCACTCGTGATTGCTGGTACAGGTCCCAGGTCCTAGGATTGGTGGCGGGCTTGGAATTGGTGTGGAAACTCAATGTTGCTGATTACGGCAAAGTAATCAGACCACCTGTGGGGGGTTGTCGGTGGGTCCCGCAAGACTTCTACCTATTCTCTTTTAACTTGCATGACGTGGTCGATATCTTGGGTGGCTCGTTGCCGTGAAATGGCAAGGTGGTTTGCCAGTTGGTCATATAGGTAGTGGTAGTGGCAGTTCTTGGCAACAGCTACGGCTGGCGTTATTGCAGCTTTCAGCAGTACTGGTTTAGATCACTGTGGAACTGGCTCTTTTGCCAGGACTTGTAAGCATGCTTACATGGGTTCATTTCTCCGATTGCTGTTTCAGCTGTCCAGTGGATCTGCTTTATTGCATCTGTTCACAGATGCATGCTAGCATGCTAGGTTGACAACATTTAAATACACCAGGATAGTATTTTAATAAACAGAGCCCAAAACGCTAAGGCACTGCTCCACATAAGTATTTGAACACCTGAGAAAATCAGTGTAAATTTTGGTGCAGAAGACTTTGTTTGCAATTACAGAGGTCAAACATTTCCTTTAGTTGACCAGGTTTGCACACCCTACAACAGGGATTTTGGCCCACTCATCCAAACAGGTCTTTTCTAGATCTGTCAGGTTTTGGGGCTGTCGCCAAGCAACACAGAGTTTCAGCTCCCTTCAAAGATTTTCTATTGGATTTAGATCTGGAGAATGGCTAGGCCACTCCAGAACCTTAATATGCTTCTTAAAGAACCACTCCTTGGTTATCCTGGCTGTGTGCTTTGGGTCACTGTCATGTTGGAAGACCCAGCCAAGACCCATCTTCAATGCTCCAACTGAGGGAAGGAGGTTGTTGCTCAAATTGTCACAATACATGACCCCATTCATTCTCTCTTTAATACAGAGCAGTCGTCCTGTCCCCTTCGCAGAAAATCACCCCCAAACATGATGTTTCCACCCCCATGCTTCACAGTGGGGATGGTGTTCTTGGGAAGCAACTCATTCTTCTTTCTCCTCCAAACACAGCGAGTGAAGTTTAGACCAAAAAGTTCTATTTTGGTCTCATCTGACCATATAACTTTCTCCCATGCCTCCTCTGGTTCATCCAGATGGTTTTTGGCAAACTTCAGATGGACCTGGACCTGATGACTTGAGCAAGGGGAATCTTCCATGCAATGCATGATTTGAGACCATGACAGTGTAATGTTCTGGTAGTAGTTGGAGTCTGACTGACTATGGGGTGGACAGGTGTCTTTAAAGAGCTCAGACAGTTGCCACTAATTTAGATTATTAAGTGGAGTAGAGGTCAGGTTTTTAAAGGCATATTAATAGGTCTTTGAGCGCCAGAATTCTTGCTGATTGCCAGGTGTTACTTATGTATATATATACACATATACACATATAATACTTATGTGCAGCAGTGCAATACAAATAAATTCATAAAAAATCATACAATGTGACTTCCTGAATTGTTTTTTAAATGCTGTCTTTCACAGTGGGAATGCACCTACAATGTGAATTTCAGACCCCTCCATGATTTCTAAGTGGGAGAACTTGCAAAATCGCAAGGTGTTCAAATACTTATGTTTCTCACTGTATGTCAATAGAAATAAACTGTGAGCAAAAGTAAAAAACTATAACCTCTTCAAACTACAACAATACTATGATTAACTTACAGCAGAGCTATGATTAACGCTAGACAACAAACATGACAGGCTCAGAATGCTGTATATTCATTCTAAAGAAAGCAGACAGACTTCACGTCGGCAGACCTCTGACTGAGAAGAGTTCATTTATGGCAGGTTAGGTTATGACGTCCCAGGGAATAGCTGCGAGTGAAAAAGAAGCACAGCTAAGCATGAGCAATACTATGAATAGCTACCATGAACTGTGATGGCCTGCACTAACTGTGGTTAGCAGTTGGCCAAGAGTGATTGTGAATGCTGGTCTTTAAAGCTGGCAGCCAAATTTCATCTAGGTGCAGCCTGTCAGTGATGATGAGGTGACTCTGCCCAGAAGTGAAATATATTTTATATAAAAACATTGAACTTGTGAATTCAATGAATGAATTCATACTAAAGAGAATCATCAGGAAACATCAAACAGCAGAACAAGCTGTTAGTATCTGTATATATATCTTACTACAGAGGATGTTTGAAAAAGACCAGATGCTTTATTCTAGCTGAACTAAAGCTGTGTTCTGTCCCCCCTAAAAAGGTTCTAAGCTGAAAGAGGTGGTTGTCGGTTCCATTTCCTGTTTGAACCTTCACTGACCTTTTAAAGCAAAAGGTTTTTTTTTGCATCTGCTTTGATCTACTGAGAACAAAGACAGAATGCTCCCAACCATTACAGCAAATGGCTAAACACACACAACCACACACATACAAATCTGTTGGACACAAACAAACAGTAGACACTTGAAAGCTAAAGTAAATTTATATGACAGGCATCTGTGACAAACACATACAAGAAATGCAAATCCTAACACACATTGATGTATTTTTATTTTATTAATTTGCTTCACGCTTAACCAAGCCTAAACCCCAACCAAGTCTACACCCCAAAATGTGTGATTGACCTTATTGTCCTTAGTTATAACTATTACAACAGGTGCTCAAACAGACTCGGAGAGAAGTATAAACACAAAATCAAATCAAATCAATTAAAGGAATAACTACATGGAGCTTGAGTTCACCTGTAGCATGAATCCTGCTCCCGCTGAACCCAGCACAACCCATACGCCATGGTTTTGGTGATACTTATTACTCCTTGTAATGGTTATTGGTTATTGGATAAGTGGTTTTTATTAGTTATATTTTCAGAGGTGCTGTTATTTCAGCCTAGCTCATCCAGCTTCAGCTCTGCTCATAATTTACACCTTGCCGGGTCCCAGTGTCCTAGTCAGATAGGGGAGGCATGATTACCGTAGATGATGATGATCTGCTGTGTTGGCCAGGCTCTCTGAGAATCTGCACCCTAAAACCACCACTCCACCCCTTTGCTGCAGCTGAGCCACAGACCACAACCCTGCAAAATCACCTTAACCTGAAAGGGCTTAAGAACAAGATACCAACGGGTAATTTGGGCATTGGCATCCTTCATGTGATGGAGCCACTGCAGTGGGGCATGATCTGAACAAAGGGTGAATGGGAGTCCCAGGGGGTAATAGCAAAGAGAGTCTACCATCCACCTAATTGCCAAACACTCTTTTAACAGTGCTGTATTGGGCTTCCTGGTCAGACAATTTCCTGCTGATGTACACAACTGGGCGGTTGACCACCCCGTCAACTAAAAATTGAAGAGTCCTTGATCCATTCAAATTAAGATGTAGTGGAGTATTATCAACATTTCCATACCAGCATTTAATTAATTCTCCAGTTAATTCCACTGTAAGTTGCATAAATAGGGGATTTACTAATGGAAAAAAAAGCACCAAAGAGCCAAAGTCGCTGGAGAATCCCTGTCCTGTCACAGGATAAAGTTGGAAAAGTGAGGGCAGCGTCTTTGTGGGCCTGCACAGTGTTTAAGCTGGAGAGAAGGAGGAGAAGGGAAGAAAAAAAAAAAGGATGTTTGGAAGAGATACTGGGGTCACAGTAAGGTCCCTGGCTTGGGACACTGTGAGAAAATATTTTGATCCCATTTCTACTTCCCTTACTTGCTTTCTGATGCTTTTATTATTAATTTTTTTCCCTCTCTTCTTAATTCCAAAATAGGATATAGCCAAAGCCAGAGAAAGGAGGGTAAAGACAAAAACAGTGTGAGAATCCAGCAGAGGGAACCCCCTGGTAGGCTCCATCAGTGCGTGTGCATAAGTTTGAGAGTGAGGTCGCTAAGTGGAGACACAAAGACATCTTTCCACTGCCATGGGGTAAGTACAATGCATGATTGAGGATGGAGGTTGCCCATTTAGACAGACCACAGCCGCATTGATCCATGGGAGAGTTCACTCTTTTTTTGTGTGTGTGTTAAAGAGGATGATGAAGGAAGGAGTGGTTTGTAAGGAAGGGGAAGAGTTTGTGTGCGACACTGTGTGGTGAAACAGAGCACTAATGCTGCGTATGACAGTTATTTGAACATACTTGTTACTATAATTGACTACATAATAACAATCTGAGTGTAACTCTTTCTGAGACACTTTTACAACATACTGAAAGAAAAGTGGTCCTGGCATTTATTAAAAAACACAAAACTGCTGCCTCACAGCTGCAAAGGGGAATTTAAGTACTTTCAGTAAGTCTTTCTTTCTTTCTTGTTCCAATTGTTTATCCTCCAGTAGTATGGCCTCAGTAGAGTGCCAGGCTGAGTCTGTCAGCTCTCACACTTTGACAGCCCCTCCTCTTGGATGATTTTTCATGTGTTACCGTAGCCGCCCACAGAAGCTAACATTAACAAACACATGCTGTCCCTTGAAAAAAAAAGGTCTGTGCAAATCCCACAGTCCTGCATCGTACGGCACCACTTCCAACAAGGTCGTGGGACTTGTGGGATGATTCTGAACTGAGTCCAGGGACTAGGGGACCAAGCTTGAAAGGCAGCCAGGAAATCCTCACCTTTGACCCCCTTCCCCTTCTTTAAAGAGTGGACTACTATGATTGGAAATGGAGAATCTGGAGGGAAGTGGAGAATTTGACTGGCTTACTGGTTGGTTATATTTTTGTATTCTCCATCCTGTGTTCCTCTCCTTTGGTGTCTTTTTCACCATTTCAACTTCACATTCCTTCTTTCTTATATAACTTAGCACACATAAACACCAGACATCATATTTTATTCCACATTTTCCCCTCTTAGCCACTAAAATAACTCATTAGTTCTGATAACTTATCACTGGGGTTAACATCGCAAGTGTGCTGAGTTCTTGAAGTCAAGGATGAGTTTTTTCTGACTATATAAGGCCTCTGTCTCCTCTCCTCTGCTCCTGCTCCACGTTCTGCAATTTGGCCTTCTTAGTGGTGAAAATATCTCAAGAGGCTTTTTGCTTTGGTTTTACTATTCAAGAGCATTAATGCTTATCTGCTGAGGTCTTCAACACTCTTTTGGAGGTTTTTTTTGTAAATGTAGAACATTGGGGTGGTTAGTGCCGAGCTTAGATTTGTGTATGGTGGAGATATATCAAGAATAGTGGCAAACAAAGCGAAGTGGAAAAATTTTAAACCTCTGAAGTGATTATTAGTATTCCATTGAGCTGTTCAACAGATTGAGAGCTTCATTTGAATTTGCTTCAGTGACTAATTCCCAATGCCTCAGCCACAAGACGAGAGTGACGGAACTACAGATGAAATAATAGACCATCCTAAATGTGTAGCATCTTGTTGTAAAATTGCCTGCTCTCAGGTTTGCACAGGATCGTGAACATCTTGCAGCTCTTTCTGCTCTTGTCTGCTGTTGCTCTGAACTACAAGGTAGCAAAGTTAGCCAACTTTCTCTAAAGTGTCTAGCTTTGCTATCTTGCAAGCATCCAGTAAAAAATGTTAAGAATCTTAATTTACTGAGTAAAATCTGCATAATATAATTTTTTGGGCCTCTTTTATACCAGGACTACAGCCTTTGTTGTCATGTTCACCAATGAACACTTAAGAGCAATGCTGATATGTTTGTTAAGTATAGTAAATTTATGGTAACTACATTCAGCAACTTGACAGTTCTGGTATGTGGTAAGTGGTTTCTTTTCTCCCAAGTCTCAGAAAAACTACAAAGATGTCTCGGTTTCCGTGGCTTAAGAATTGGCCTGAAATGTGTACTTTTCTGTTCTTGTTTCAAGTTTTGTAAACTGGCTCTTTGTTAACATGGCAGTGTTAACATGTTTAGAAGGTGATAACGCAACATATTCTACTTATCAGATTATTTTTACTGCCCCTTAGTGGTGAAAATTCATTGACTGCAGCTTTAAAAATGTAGAAATTTTTAATTTTGGTTCTAAATAAATGGTTGCTTTTGGCATTTCAAGCAATCATCTGTTCCAAATTGACAGATCTGTTTCTACAGTGTTTGGAGACATGCTACATTTCTAACTCATGATTGGATAAATACTGGAAACAGTCATATGTGTTTACAGAAGGATATATTTGCGCTCTCTCTCTCTCTCTCTCTCTCTCCCTCCCCTTCTAGCGGGTGCAAATCCTTTCGGGTGTAACAGTTTGATTAATGCCCCTGCTCCTCAGCTAGATTTAGATTGAGCTTGCCTAGCTTGGAAGTTATTACTTTATAAGAGGAACATGTAAGCAAAGGCCATGTTCTTTTTGTCACTCCAGGAGCAACAATTACATAATGATGAAGGAAAGAAAAAGTAGGATCGAAGGATTACATATAGGGCTTGATGTTTGAATATGGACAAGTGTTGGCACAAGTTTGTATTTATGTTCTTTGGTTCACATTTCCAGTGCCTTCTTTCTCTCTTCTTTTGGTTTGTTGAGGTTACATGAGTCACCTATTCCCTCTGGAGGTGACACTAATGGAGCAAAGTTCCTATTCTGTGGATCCCAAAGTTCCATTTTAGGATGAGAGCTATTCCAAGCCATGCTTGGTTAAAAATAAACCCAAAAAACAACCAAGATGAGATTTAAAAGAAAAACTGCAATTTGGTGAGAGAGAGAATGAAATGAACAGATGTGTAAAAGTTATTACTACTCACAATTTTCACCCATGCTTTCACCCATACTCCCTAAGAACAATATTGTATTTGTACAATTCTGTTTTACACTTTAAGATATCTGTTTTTGACTCAAGCTTTAGAAGAGCTTTAATGGAGCACTGTGTCAAAATGTGATTTATACTTAGAGGCAGTTCTCCACGGTACCTTTCAGAAACTATAATAGCACAGATCTGACTCTAGGACAAGTTTCCGCTGCAGAGGTGAAGTGTTAGCCAGCCAGGCGCCTTTTGCGTTTATGTGAGCTGGGTAATAGATTCAGTAAAAACAGAATCAGGTCCATGAAAGGAAGGTGAATCAAAGGATAGCTTATTATGACCCTGGCCAGAGTCATCCCTTGACTGTTAGAGAAAGATTTATGGTCACACCTGCTCTAGATCACTGATAATAAGGAAGTTCTGAGTGCTTACTCAGAACTTGAAAAATGTAATACAGGTCTTAAATATCTTAAAAAATAATAATTATTGTATATAATATTTAAAAACATCTGCCGCCTTTTGGGCAGATTCGATATAAATCTTCAATTTTAAAATTTAGTTCATATAGAGCAAAATTAGAATATTAGCAGCAGCAAAGTTATACTTACTTTTCCAAAATCCTTTTAAAACTATATTCACCACTTATTCTTTTCCTTCTAGTAGTATAACCACAATAGGATGGTGTTCCTTTATTTTGTGCCTTAGTAATTTGTAAAACTTTTTACATTCAAAATTTTAAATGGAAAGTGATAATGTTCTGTTTTCCCCAATGCTTTATTATCTGACTTTTAAGTGTTAAATGATTGGCCTGCCACACAAGACCATAATGACATAGGTTCAGTTACACTTTAGCATCATTTTATTGATTTGCTGCCAGAACAAGCTGACTCCAACAGTATCAGCAGAACTATTCATTTTAACCCTAGTAGTTTTTGGGTTTCTCTGTGCAAAGTAAAATAATATATGAAATCAACTAAAACTGGGATGTTGGTAAAAGCTGTATCTAAAAGTCTCTTTAACAGGACTTGGAAAACCTTTGAAAACATAATATTTCTAACAATTTAGTCCTCATCTATTTGTAATGACAAAGTCTAATGTCATGTTTACATGATATAAAATGATATTTAAAAGGTACAGGGAGACAGCAAGCCTTTTGAACAGTTTCTGACAGACTTAGGACTGCTTTTGAAGCACGGTAACTATGCTAACAGTGTTGAGATGATAAGGAATTGTATGGTCCATAGTCTGAAGATGTAGACAGTTCATGCAATCAGCAATCAAAGGAAGGAGTCCAGTTAGTAAAAATGAACCCAATAACAGTGTAGACAGTGAGGACTAATTTATTGACCCAAGGGAATAACAGCTGTAATACAAGCATGTTTGCAAACATGCAAATTGGACCAAACATAACTTCATTTATTTTTATGTTGCTTGAGTCCGAAGTCACTGAAACAAGTAATTGGGTCAATTCAGTGGTAGCTGTTGAAAAATCATACACAGGCAGGCTGAGTGTATGACCAATAAGATGTGAATAAGGTTATCAAACTTTCACTCTACAGCTTACCAACCCTCGATGAAATCCCATCCAGGGTCAGTGAAGCATACTAAAGTAGAGCCATGAATGCTAGGTCAGGCTCCTGGGGCCTGAAGCTCAATCAACAAGCTTCCATGTTAACATACGAAATTGAAAAGACGATCAACAATGGATGGCCATGGCAAACTGTTTGCACAACTGGAATATACAGCCGTAGTCATAATGCACAAACTCAAGAAATATTCGCCAGACACAAAATAGTTAAAATGGAAAATGGTTATAGTTATAATATTGGTTTTCCATTATTTGTTGGTCCACCTTTACCAGGTTTTATAGGTGGTAAAGAAGCTTCACTTTTATATTTGGGTTTCTGCCAGACAGGTGTTTCTGCCTGGCCATTCCCTTTGCAGCCAAGTGCCACATAGCAAAATATCAGGATCTGGAGCAGACCTCCCCAGGTAGAGAAGAATAAGATGAATGCCCAGGATCAGCACTGCCTCAACACATTACCTTACACCCTCTGCTGACTATTCATCTGCAGGCTGCCACATTGGATTTAACCCAGTTAGCAGAGCAAGCATGGAGCACCAGATCTCATTGAGGAATTAGAGTGTATGGATGCATATTTTCAGCTAATAAATTACCTAGGAAACCTGACTGCAGTGACTGGTTCACTTTGTGAGCACTCTTGAGCTCTTTCAAAAAGAAACATTTCACTTGTGAATACATCCCGGAGTGTCCACCGGTTTAGCTGTTTACATTTAGATCCTTTAATTACTATTATTGAATAAATTGAGGTAAAACAAAAAAACACAAAAAATACTAAAAAAAACACTAAAAGCACTACTACTGGCATATTGACATGACAGCAATTGGTAAAAGTAAACTTTCAACTGCTGGCACATGCCACACTATGGTGTCTTTCTGGTAGGTTACTTTTATTTATGTAAAAATATGATTGTGTCATCCTTTACTGTCATTTCAATGATATATCACTACATTAGCTCAGAGATTCTCAGATTAGAGCGAGAGATGCTGCTAGAGCTTGAAAGGATGAGACATTTTGGAGAAAACCATTAGCAATATAAAAAAACGGATGTAGCTACAACCAGTGATAATGTAGGCATCATCCACTGGTTTCTGAAGTCCTGTTTTGAGGCCTAGCGATTAATATTTCCACTCTTGCTTTGTTCCAAAAAACCCGATGTGACCAGGAGTGGCTGTTTTGACTGTTTTTTCACTAGTTTTGCCTTTTGCTAGGGTCAGTGTCACTACTGGTAGCATGAAGAGATACCTGACAAGACGGCTATCTCCCAGCACAGTCTCAAGAGCGTAAAAGGAATTCCACGAGACAGGCATTTACTCTAGTAGAGCTTGACGGGGCTGTAGAAGGTCTTCAACCCATCGGCAGGACTGGTATTTGCTCCTTTGAACAGGATGAGCACTGCCAGAGCCCTAAATGACCTCCAGCAGGCCAGTGGTGTAAATGTCTCTGACAAAACAATCAGAAACAGACTTCATGAGGGTGACCTGAGGGACAAAACATGCTCCAGTGAGCCTTGTGCTTACTGCCCAGGACCATAGAGCCTGACCCGCATTTGTGTCTTTGAATCTGATGTATTAGAGTGTATCAGAGTGTTCTCTTAATCTTTCTTTTTTTCATTAGTTACAGGGCTGTGGTGACATCACAGGTCCGTGTCCGCAACAACCAATGACCATATAATAGGTTTGACTCTGGCCAGAAGTAGTAAGGCATATGCTAGTAGTGAGTGTGATATTTCACTTTATCTGTGTGATATAGTAATTTCAGTAGTGCATTAACTCTGTCCTGTGAGGTCAAAGACAGAAACGTTACACTTAACTGCTTGTTCCCTGAACTGATCGACAAATTCTTGATTTGATCAGTGACTGATGAGGAGTCCTACTTCCACTGATTCTTTGCCTTTTCCTTCAACAATGGTGTCTTTCAGCCTAATTTAACATGAAAGGTTGGTCAACAGTGCAGCTTGGTTACATGTTTTTAAAGTTCAATTTCCTGCTTAGGGGTTATTACACAAGTTACACAATTACACAAGAGCTTCAATACAACAACTCATGCATACGTGTCATTCTTAATGAAATTACTAGAATTATAGTGACCTATGCAGTAAATCAATCCACCACCTGTTGCCATTAGCCAGTGACTAATGACAAAGGTGTGTGCTTGTGCTCTCTTTACAGACTGAAGCTCAGTTCCTCCCAAGTTCATGAATCAATTATCTGTTTTTGTTAAATTCCAAGAAAGACCATCTTTTAACATCTAGTTGATGTACCTGGTGTTTGAGAAATGATGCTTAATGTTTTGCAACCATAGTGAGTATCTATGTATCAAGTATCTATGGGGATAAAGGATTTAATCGGGTGAGATATGGCACTATAACTTCATTATAAAGTCTGATTGAACACTAAACAACATGACAGCCACTTTATTATTTCCCAAATCATTATGTTCCCAGTCTCTAATGTTTGCTGTAACTATTCTTTGCCCTGTGATAAAAAACTAAAAAATTATAATGCATTAATATATATATTTACAGGGTTCCTGTATTTATTTTAGTTGCAATAATATTTTCAGGGACTCCAACATAATGCTTTGTCAGATTTATCAGTATTACTACATTGTTAACATTACATTCACTATTTATTCATTTCTTATATTATTTTTATTTATTGTAATATTACTCAATTTTTACCCATAAATTTTACCCATGTGTTAGTGCATGTATGTATGTTTGCATGTATTAGTACAATGGGAAATGCAGGTTTAATAAAAATCACAATGAGAAAAAGAAGCATTGGAATTGCTTGTGTAGCAATTTTTAGTTAATTTGCAAGAGAGATACTGAACAATTTCAGAATACCGTTCAGTATCTTTACAAGGTACAAGAACACTGTAGAGGTTTTAAACAGTAGATTTGACAGCTTAAATGCTGAGATTGGTAGATGAAGATGCCATAGATATGGGGAAAAATTAGTTCTGATGACATAAATGCAGGGACCTTAATTTCAGTAGCAAGGGCTGCAGTCTGTAAATATCTATTCTGACAGACACCTGTTGACACAGTGAATATGTAGCGCTGCACATACTTGTCCTCACTGTCCTGTGAACATGCAAATTGTGCCAAAAAGAGGAAGCTTATGTTTACTCTAAAGACAAGCCTTAGCAGTTATGACCCATATAAACATGCAGTACTGAGCAACTTTCTCTGCATTTCTCTCTGAGGTTACTCAGATATTATTGATGAAGATGAGTTCTTCAGCAGTCATGTCAGGCAGCAATTTTTCTCCTGTTCCCAAGCAACTAATGATCCTCTAATGGTTTCTAATCCATCTTGTGCTCGAAAGGAAGTAAGTAAGTGATTTTCCACATAGAGCAATTATTAAAAGTTGGCGTGATAGTATCATGTGCAGCAAGTTTTGTTTTACATTCTGCTTATTCCAAATTGGCAATTTTACAGGAGTAATCATGTTTGATGGTGTAATTGGACTACTTGCTGTAGTTCTGTGTGAATATTTTTACCGCAAACCTTTTGGCTTGTCATTGGAATATTTTAAAAAAAAGCACTCATGGAATATTTAAATTGATTGCATTTCAGTTGGGTTCCAGGTTCTTGGTGTTTTGCATGCTGGTTCACTGAAAGTATATAATAGGACAATGTCAGCTGTGAAAAGGTTTGGAGGATTTTTGTCTATGGAATAGACAAATTGTTGGAATTGTCTGCTCTTTTTGAAGCTGAATAATGGTGTACTTTATTCAGAAATGTACAGAAATGAAATCAAATGCCCATCATGGCAGCTTTGATGCTTGGTTAACAGTATTCCACAAAATATATATATATAAACATTACACACACACACATATGCACACTGAAGCTTTGAATGGGGAAAGCCCCTTGGAAAGCCTGCCATGGAGATTGTAGAATTGTTTGCTTACTCCACCCAGCTAATTTGCACTCTTTTGTAGAAGCCACATACCAAAAGGACACATCCTCCTGGTTGGCTCTTTCTGCTTGCCCATTGGTCTGGAAATAAAAACCCCATGAAAAATTAACCTAAGTCTTAAGAGAGGAGCATAACTACACCGAAGAACGAAACTGGGATCTCCAGACCGACACAATGTTTAAAGGAATTCCATGTCAACATGTGCTCAATCGACAGGGCTGTTTCTAGTACTGATCTTGAGCAGAGTGAAAACATGAGCAGCATTAGAAAAATGATCAGTGATGGTCAAGACCATTCATGAATTCCAGAGCAACTAGTCATGTACAGGTGTCGGCAGCAATTTGAACAGTCCTCACAGTGCAAAGCTGGAATGTTTATTTTAGACACAAACAGAAAATACAAAATACAGAATCGACTCCAAAAATATTCTAAAGAAATTAAGTTGTGTATTTTTGTGTAGGATGACATGAGAATTTGGCTGTGACCACAATGTCCTGATACCTAATGTAATGTAGAGGAGAGGGGTAGCACCTTTACTTTACTCAGGTTCATTCTGTTAAGGGTTGACCGGCAGAGATTTCCAGACTCTTCCAACAGAGAGACAGCCAACGATCCAGACAGAATCAGAGGCCACACGTTGGTGGTACAAGGCATCTGGCTGAACAACAGGGCCAACTGGACTTGTTGAATGTATGCCAAGGTTTTGTGACCTGCCCATACAATGAAGGGGTACAGTGGCAGGTCTTTATAGCCACTGCTGCCACTCCACTCCAAAGAGCAAACACCAGGAGTAGACCTACACTACCAAAGTTAGTCCAACAATTTAGCATTGACTACAGGATTTCTTCAGCCATAAATACTATACAATGAAGTGATGAATGATTGCCAACATGTGCGAAGAATCAACGTCTTTCCACTCCATGAAATGGGAGGACAGTCACCAAAGTGACGTGAAATGAGAAGATAAAAACTATACACAAAGATCAGAATAGATGTTAACAATACAATCCTGATGTTCCTAGTTTGAGGCAGCAATGCTAATGAATGAGCTCCTATGCTGCTTATTTGAATGTCAAAATACGTAGGAAGCAATCTTTGAATAATATGAAAATTGGAATGACTTTACAGTTTTGCAGGTCTTTCACACAACAGTTCTGTGTAGTTTGACAGTAGCATCCTGTACATCAGAAATAATATCGCTCTCTAATAATATTTATACAACGAATAATACTAGAGCAAAGGCCTTGAGTATAACTGTATAACTGCTTCTTTGGCATTTTGCAAACTGAGGAACACTTAAGTGCAACAGCAGCCTACACGTGACGTGGGTGACACGTGCATCTACAGCACTTTGGCCTTAATCGATCAGGGACTGATGCGTGTATGTAAATATTCTAATATCACTCTTTAATTTGTACATACTAGCGCTTACACAAATGTTTTCCTGTTGTTACTTTTTGATTTAATATTGTATGTTATACATACAATGAGTTTATATCCATTTGCAATTAATTAAATGATTGATTGATCATAATCCAGTCCATGGGAGTCTGTAAGAGTCAGAATTCTGGCTGGTTTGTAGGGGATCGAATACTTATTTTGCTCATTAATGTGGTAGATTTATGACTTATATGTAATGGATATTTACTTGGTATACTGTCTCTCTCCAGATGGAATGAAACTACCATTAAAACTAAAGATTGTTATTTTTTTTATTGAGCAAACTTACAAATTTTGCAGGGGATCAAATAATTATCTGCTGTGTTAGTCCAATCTTTGTGAGTCTGCTTATTCTGGGCTGTTGCACCCAGTTACAGAAGCACACAAAATACATCATAGCATATGCATTAATTGCTTCAGTTAGCTCAAGAAGGTATAAAGAGCTATTACACAAAAAGTATGACAGGGCATTATTTCAATGTTTGTTGATATCTCTCCAACAACAGGATTTAGAGAGAATGTCAAGGCAGTTGTTTCCTCACATTCTTTTTAAATGTTTAGTTAATTTTGGATTGGTTTTATGGTTTTAACACAGAAATGTACAAAAAAGAGTTTATGCCTAGGATAATATGTCATTTTCACCACGATAATTCATGCTCTGCTTTGTTACATAAAAGTAACCTTTATCTTTCTGCTGTTACTGGCCAATGATTATGAAGATAATTGTTTTCTGATATGATGTAGTTTCTTCCAATCTAGACAAAAATCTCTACATTTGATCTGAATATAGTTAGATCTATATATGTTCTAAAATGCTCTAACTATCAACTGATATGACTGCTCAGAATGATAACTATTCCAGTCCACTTAAAATGTAGTTCTCTGGAAAGTGTCCATGTCATGAAAATTTCCATTGCACCAGTTTGTAACTGGTAACTTTGTGATATGAGTATATTTGAGTTATATCTACAACAGCGTACTGTAACGATGGCAGTCAACAGAATGAGAAAGGCGTGGTGGTCACAGGAATATCTGGGGACAAACTCCACATTTGCCAGGTGGTCATGGGCCTCACCTTAGAGGTGAGTTTGGCCTCATATGAGAGGTTTGGGGAAACGTGATCAAGAACACAGGCCATAGACAACAACAGTGGCAGCACCAACAGAGAGTATCCCTTGAGATCAGAAAAATAGTTGTAGACCATGCCATAAATCATGGTGGGTCAATGACGGCAGCTAGAATGATTCAGTCTAACCTCGAAGATCAACTGTGGTCTCAGTGACCAAAAATGCAGTCAGAACTGGTGAGTCTGCAGTGCACCTTACAAAACTATAGACCTCTGTAGGCTCACACAGTGTAGGTTATGTAACTGTGTAAATCTATTCTACAATATGAAGTCATGTTCTCATATAATTTTTCCCCACTTTATTAAGACTGAATCTAATAGTGGAGACAGAGTCACATTCAAGAGTGAGTTGTGTTTAACTTAGTCTGGGACAGAAATGACGTTTGTCTTACAGAAAGACCGGACATCCTGGACAATAAAGACATCTTCAACAACGTGGAATCAATATGCTTGCCAATATTGCGCATATAGGTACCAAATGTCTTAAAATTTCCCAAATATGAACTTGAAATATTTTTTCTTGAGTTTCCCAGAAAGAAACAAAAAAATAAACTTGACATGACTCACGTGACTATTGAGCGGGGACCATGATCAGCAGTCTTTACTGATCAGGGATAATTGGAGGCATATGCATGCACATAATAGGACGATCACTGTGTGCAGTGTGTGTTTGCAGTTTAGCAACCAAACACCATCTAACAACCCTGGAGAATAACACAACGCAGAGATCTACACACCCATACAAACAGCTTTAATGAGTATGTTTCCACTCAACAGTGATCAACAGGGTCATTTTTTTCCACATACATGTGCACACACGTATTTTAAAGGCAAGTACTACATCAATTATTGAGGAATTTAATTTTAAAACCACTGATGATTCATTCTGATGTGGAGCTAATTTTTCTGTTTAAAAGTTTACTGTGTTGTGTGATTTGATGTTTTTTAGTGACTAAAGTTTAGTCTCAGACTGTATCAAGGCCTAAACATTAATTAGCTTTTAGTTTTCTGTGTAAGCCACTGCTTCTTCAAATTGTTTGTACTTGTTTCAACTACTGTGCACAGAAAATCACTCATCGAGTCGACCGCAAAATGGAGCCACAAATAAATGAATTAATTAATAATGCCAACATGGACAGCTTTTTTCTGTTGATGAAGACTCTAGGATATGGTCAAAAGCTCTTGGGTGCATGGACATTGAGTTTAAATTTTTTCTTGATTGCCATGAGGAAAATGGTGTTATATGTCACTGTCATCTTCAGATCCCAATTTCAACTCATCATTACATTATTATTAATGACCAAACAGCTGAGGTTGACTTGCTCCTTTAAATGCTACATAAACATGATCTGCAATGAAATATTTTTCTTTTGGGCAAATGACCTTACTACACCAATTCCATACTGACATCTTTTAGTGGCACACCTCTAGTATTTGCTCATTGTAACAACTATGGCTACTAAGATAATTTATTAGATTTTGTCATATCAACATTACTGTCAGAAACAAACTGTTATAAAACTCATGTTACTTCCCAATTAGGGTAGGAGATGATACTACAGCCTTCTGTAATTACCTAACAAAGTTCAGAATAAGATCACTGGCAAAGAATGCCATAAAATATGAGGGGACTACATTACCTTGCAAAGTGATAGATGGAGTACAGATGGGAACATCTACTGTAAGCCTTTATCTGCTGAGTTATTGACTGTGGAAACAGCCAAAAATCTGAACAGTAACTGAAATCAGGACAAGCATCTATTATATGAGGTAGATGAACAGGAAACTGAAAGCAATGGCAAAAAGCCAAAGTCCTTTGGGAGACACAGGGGGCAATGCTAGTTCACATATTTGTGTTAAATATGTATCACTTTTCAAACTCTACGTTAAAAGCCCTGGTACTCTAAATTGGTGTATTTAAGCTTTTTTAGAAAGCAAATAATTTCATCAATATAATGTGATAAAATAGCTATTTGACTTACAAGTATAAAGATTCAAAGGTAAAGAGTTGAGTGCAAGAAGTGCAAGAAAAAAAATCACAAAAAATAACAAAATGTTTATTGTCTGTTTTCCACTGTTTAACTTGATTTAATTAAATGAAATTACAGAAATCTCAGAAAATGCTTTATATTCTCAACAAGGGATCTTACATCATTGCCATTTAAACTTTTTGGTGTGATGCAAATCTTGTTTGCAGCTGGAGCTAAGTTTTTTGTTG